>PVHP010052200.1:0-11125 GCA_004024765.1 Zapus hudsonius
CACACTGGGCTAAGTTTTTGGTTTTTAAATTAAAGTACTGACTCAGCTTCCTCAGTGTTTCTTTTAGGGTAGAGAATCTGCTGCAGAGGCCTTGATTCTGGAACATCAGATGATGTGCTGCTCTTTATCTTGGAATAGGTGTTCAGATTTATGACCGTACAAGTGTTCTTCATGTGTTGATCAAAAAAGGTCAAGTTACTGGCGTGGAGACAGATAAAGGACAGATAGAATGCCAATATTTTGTCAACTGTGCTGGTCAGGTAGGTTAGCAACAATACTGGGTTGCTGATTTTATGTAACTTGAATTTTTTTTTTGTTTTGTTTTTTTGAGGGTAGGGTCTCACTCTAGCCCAGGCTGACCACTATGGAAGTCATTATGTAGTCTCTGACTGGCCTAAAACTTACAGCGGTCCTCCTAATTCTGCCTCCCAGGTGCTGGGATTAAAGGCATGCGCCACCACACTGGTCTTTAACTTGCATTTTTTTGTTGTAGAGATGTAAAATATTCTATGGACTAAAGAGACATCAGGTACTACATGGTTTATTGTTTGGGATGGGACATTCAGTATTGTATTCTAAATCAGAGACCTATAATTATTCCTCTGGGAGTAGTATCTATGACCTTTCCTTCCTCCACACTGGGTAATTGGTGCTATCAACATGAATCTGTGGTGTGAGGTTTTTTAATGGTATTATATTTTTAACCTAGAAAGTAAAAAGAAGGCTATTTTATGGTATGAGGACCATGAATCCAATTTATAGATAGGAAGATTTTCTACTTTTGACACAGATTAGTCATTTGCCTTCCACTCTAGTCTTTCTATTTTATTTATTCATTTTCTTTTTTAAAAAAAATGTTTTTATTTTTAACACTTTCTTTTTTAAAAAATATTTATTCATTTTCTAGCAGAGAGATACAGAGAGTGAGAGAGAAAGAGAGCGAGCACCAGGGCCACACCTTGTGGGTCTGGCATATGTGGGTACTGGGGAATTGAACCAGGGTCCTTAGGCACTGGAGGCAAGTGTCTTAACCACTGAGCCATCTCTCCAGCCCATCCACTCTAGTCTTAAGGTGACCTGGGAAGTACTTTTTGCCATGTTCATATAATGATTGGTATTTGGGGTTTGTAGTTGAAACTAGGTATTTTATTAAGAGGGCCTTCTTTGATTAGCAACGTTATTTTCCTTTGATTGAAGACTACTTTCTTGTTTCAAAAAGTATAGTGTTGGTTCCCATCTAAATACTTGAACTAAATAAAGCAGGCTGAACTTGGCTTCCCACACTCGACACTTGCAAGAGCACACAGAAGCCTTTTGAAACTAATCTGTTCACAAGGCTGAATTCACTCATTTGTATTTCTGTTCCTCTTCCTACCTACAAATTGTCCATTGTAGTGGGCATACGAGCTGGGTCTGTCTTCCGAGGAGCCGGTCAGTATCCCGTTACATGCCTGTGAACACTTCTACCTTCTGACTCGCCCCTGGGAGACCCCTCTGCAGAGCAACACACCAAGTGAGGACTTGTTCTTTTTTACAATTTTATCTCCTTGTTAGTATCCTGTCCTCTGAAAAGAAAGACTTTCTGTTAAGGACAAATTGTGACTTGAAAGAGTCTTTTCTTTTCTGGAGCTTGTTAAGGGAGGTGGATCCATTTCCCATTTTTCTTTGATAACTCCTTAGAAAAAGATGGCCAATGGGGGAGATTATCCAGAGGCATGGCCAGGAGAACCATATTCAGGATAGCTGAATACTAGGCTATCCATGGGCCCCTGTCACAAGGATCCAGACGACCCATGGAGGAGGTTATCCAGTGGAGTGGGGAGGGGAGGGCAGCGGGGAATTGGGGATAACAACTCATTGTTTGCCCACTAAATGTTGTAACTCATTATGGACCAAAAAAAAAAAAAAAAAGATGGCCAAAATGAACATGCCATTAAGCACTTTTTTTTTTGCAAGCTAACTTTAATCCCAAGCAGAGATTATTGAGAATATTTAGAATGCAATTGAGTTTTTAACTTGAATGCTATTAGTTGCAGAAATGACATAGATAAACCATAGATTGGAGTGGTTTAGTAACTCCAAATGCTATAGGGAAAACTTTTGATATTGTTTCAAAAAATGGACTCTGCAGTCCTCCTTCCTGTTAGATTTTGGCTTGGCACAGTGGCATTAATGTAGTTTGGTTGTGGAGGTGTTGGCAAAGCTTTTAAGCTTCTGGTAAAGTTTGGGATAATAATAGAAACTGTCTCCTCTAACTCTTGAGATTGTCCCCCATGACCTCCAAATGTAATTTAAAACTATAACATATGCCTGTTTATTGGATGCTATTCTGTTAGTAAACCATTCATGGGAAAATATATTTAAGAGTCTAGCTTGCCTCTAAATCCTTGTTTTTCTTTTCTATTCCCCATCCCCTTATCATTTCTCTTCCTCAGCTATTGTGGATCCTGATGGAAGAATTTACATTCGGAACTGGCAGGGTGGCATCTTGTCTGGGGGCTTTGAGAAAAACCCAAAACCTCTTTTTACTGAGGGCAAGAACCAGCTGGACATTCAGAATCTGCAGGAAGACTGGGATCACTTTGGTGTGTGAAGATTATAACAATAATGCTTTCTGTTTGTCTGAAATGTATATTTTTCAAAATATTTTCAGGAATAGTTCCTTATTTATCTTTAGAACAACTCCAGCAGTAGTTACAAAGGATAGGTAGTCTACATAGTTCGCCTGTTCTAAGGATATAGTTGCTGGTTAGCATATTCAGATATCTAAAGTGTTATTTATGGTCTTTACTCAATATTTACCTGAAATTATCACTAAAATTTTAGGCTAGAAGGGGATCTTCTGTAGGTTAGACTTCATATTAAATTGAAGAGCTTTCTTTTAATTTTTTTTTTTTTCCCCGGTGGTGGTAGGGTCTCATTCTATCTAGTCCAGGCTGAACTAGAACTCACTCTTTAGTTCCAGGCTGGCCTCAAGCTCATGACGGTCCTCCTACCTCTGCTTCCTAAGTGCTGGGATTAAAAGAGTGTACCACCACCATGCCTGGCTCTAAAATTTTTTTTTGTTTGTTTATTTTCCAAGGCGGGATCTCACTCTAGCCCAGGATGACCTGGAACTCACTCAGTAGCCCAAGGCTGGCTGGCCTCAAACTCACAGTGATCCTCCTGCTCCAAGCCCTCCCAGAATTGGGACTAAAGGCATTCTGAGCCCCCCCTCTTTTTTTTTAAACTTTTGGGTTTTAGAGGTTGGGTCTTGCTCTAGCCCAAGCTGACCTGGAATTCCCTATGTAGTCTCAGGCTGGCCTTAAACTAATGACAATTCTACCTCTGCCTCCCAAGTGCTGGGATTAAAGGCATGTGCCACATCCTGCTTTTAAAAACTTTTATTGACAATTTTTGTACATAATAGTAACATGTTTTGATCATAATCCCTCCCCTTACCTTCTTTTGCCCCCTTCCACTGTATTCTTTCTTTCCAGCTAGTTCCTTGAAGAGCTTTTTAGAGAGCAAAATTGTTAGCCAGGCTTGGAAGCTCATGCTTGCATGTAATTCCAGCATTTAAGAAGCTGAGACAGGAGGATTTTGAAAGCAGACTATTTTGTTAATGTGTTTTTTAAATTGAGTTTTAAAATAATTTTAATGGTATTTATTGAATAATGTAATCACATGGCTCAAAATTCAAAGGATATGAAAGAGTCTCCGATAAATTTCTCATCCTTGATGGACTGCTAGTTTTTCAATAAGCTGCTAATTGTAAATTTACTTCAGAAGTTTAAACTTACGGAGTATTATGATGAACCCCCACCAACCAGTTCCAGTCTGCTTTTGCTTGTTGTCACTATACCACAAGATTATGGCCAAAGATTTACTGTAAAAGAGGGCGTGAATCGTTTTTACAGCTGTGTCAATATAGTAAAACTGCTTTTCATGAAAATTTCCTTAGCTGCCATTCTATGCCAGTGGAACCCTTCAAAATTACTACTTGTAGCCACATGTATTACTTGCTGTTCTGTAGGTCCTTACCTTTCTATGTTTTTTTTCTTACTCTGTAAATCAAGCATTTTGTAGAAGTGTCCTATAATTCCAACAAGCTTTCTACTTCCTGATAACTGACCCAGTAGCTCAGAAAGATCTCTCCTAAGGGATTTTCTGAAAGAAGAGTAAGAAAGTATAACAGTTTGAAAAATTTTAAGTTCCCTAAAGGTGAGGACACTGTTTGGGTTTGTTTTGATTGCTCAGAGCCCCTGTTGAGTTCCCTCCTGCGTAGGATGCCAAAATTGGAGACTTTGGAGATTATGAAGTTGGTGAATTGCCCCGAGACCTTCACACCAGACATGAGGTGCATCATGGGCGAGTCTCCTGTAGTACAGGGCTACTTTGTCCTGGCAGGGATGAACTCTGCTGGCCTGTCGTATGGTGGAGGAGCTGGAAAGTAAGTCTTCCATAGAGTCACTTGTGGACTTAACAGTTTGCCAGGCTTCCCTTCTCAGATCACACATTAATGTATTCTATGATATAGTTTACCAGCTGCTAATAATATACATGTGATTTGAGAGTTGCCACCTTAAACTAATCTCCTTGGGAGACCTCATATTGCAATAAGGTTGTTTAAAATATTTCAGAAATTCATTAGGAACTAGCCATAGAACTTGTAAAATATTCTTTTGTACATGAAAATTTTTTTTTAAATATATATTTATTGTCCATAATGAGTTACATTATTTAGTGGGCAAACCATGCGTTGTTATCCCGAATTCCCCAATTCGAAAAATTTTTTGATTTGGAGAAATGGTTAGCAGTTAAGGTGCTTGCCTACAAAGTCTAATGACCTGGGTTCAATTTCCCAGGACCCACATAAAGCCATATGTACAAAGTGGTGCATGTATCTAGAGTTTGTTTGCAGTGCTTGGAGGCCCTGACGTGCCTCTCCTCTCTCTGCTTATAAATAAGAATTTTATTAAAAAATTATTTAAGAGAGAGTGAGAGTGAATATAGGCATGCCAGGGCCTCCAACCACTGCAAACAAACTCCAGGTGCACTTTGAGCTGACCTGGAATTCACTATGTAGTCTCAGGCTGGTCTTGAACTCAAGAGTGATCCTTCTAACCCTGACTCCAAAGTGCTGGGATTAAAGGGATGTGCAACCACACCTGGCTTCCTACCCTCCCTTTTTTTGAGTGTATGTGTATATGTATGTGTGGTATGCATGTATATACTTGTGTATGTGCATGTATGCTTGCATGTGGAGCCAGAGGTTGACACTGTGTGTCTTGATTGCTCACCAATTTAGATAGATTAGGTAGTCAATGAGCTCCAGGGGTTCCTGTCTCTGTCTCCACAGTGCTAGGATTATAGGTGCATGTCACCATACTCAGAATTTTATGTTGGTTCTGAGAACCCAAAATCAGGTCTTCATGCTTACGTGACAAGCACTCAGATTATCACAAATCTTCATTAAAAAAAATCCTCACATAAATCGACCCATGTAGTCTAAATTTGTGTTGTACAAGGGTCAATTTGAACATAATGTAAAAGTTATAACTTGTATTATAGTGTACAAAATTTTTTAAAAATGAGGCCAGTTTTCTTGAGTTGACAGAAAAGAGGGGCTGTTAAAGACATGTAGGGGCTGGGAAGATGGCTCAGCAGTTAAAGGTGATTGTTTCCACAGCCTGCCAGCCTGGGTTCTTATGTGACTCAGTACGCACATCAAAGTGGCACATGGGTCTGGAGTAGGTTTGCAGACAAGAGACCCTAGTGTACCCTTTCATTCATTCTGTCGACAAAGCAAATAAAAATAACTTTAAAAATCATTTGGAACAAAGGTGTAGTTAGGTAGCTATATAATGTCCCATATGACTATTTTATAGGAACAAAAAAACCATAGGATATATGTTAGAGTATGTTTTCTTATTTCTTCATAAATGTGGCTTAATTCTTAAACATTTTCTAGGAAATTCTGTCATTAGAGTTAAAATCCTCATAGTGGTTCTATGAGAACAGTTCATTTCCGAAAAGGTAAAAAAATTGCCTAGAATTGCTCAGCTATCAATGATACCAGAGACTATTTTCATTCCTTTGGCTCTTGATTTATATACTGATTTATCCTCTCATGTATAATATCTGAGGCCCAACAACTTTTTGTCCCCATCTAAACAGGTACCTTGCTGAATGGATGGTATATGGTTATCCCTCAGAAAATGTCTGGGAACTAGACTTGAAACGTTTTGGGGCCCTCCAGAGCAGCCGTACCTTTCTGCGCCACCGAGTCATGGAAGTCATGCGTAAGTGAATGTTTATCCTAGTTGCATTTAGCTATAGGTATCTTTCCAATGGCCTATTTTATCTTTTGTGGGACAGTTTTTTTCTTAGTTATTTAATAACTGTCT
Organism: Zapus hudsonius; assembly: GCA_004024765.1. NCBI lineage: Eukaryota > Metazoa > Chordata > Mammalia > Rodentia > Dipodidae > Zapus > Zapus hudsonius. The sequence goes on from PVHP010052200.1 coordinate 6,390, forward strand.
GGAGTTGGTCTTCGATGTGTAACTATTTCAGGACTGAGGAAAGGGCTTTATGCTCATCTGATACTTATAGAACATTTTATGTACATTGTCTCTTTGTTTCTAGGAATAGGAAAATAGAATAGGACTTATGGTTAGTATGTAGCAGCTTCCTCTATGAATGCTTCTAATGTCCCACTTAGGTTTGGAGATCACTGTTTTGTTTTTATTTTTTCCTGAGGTAGGGTCTTTCTCTATTCCAGGTTGACCTGGAATTTACTGTGTAATCTCAGGGTGGTCTCAAACTCACGATGACCCTCTTACCTCTGACTCCTGAGTGCTGGGATTAAAGGCATGTGCCACCACACCCAACTGTTTTCTTTTTTTCTTTTTGAGACAGGGTCACATGGAACACAGGATGTTATCTTTCTATATAGTGAAGGGTACCCTTGAATTCCTGATCCTACCATCTCCATCTCCCAAGTGCTGGGATTACAGTTGTGTGCCACTATGGCCTGGCATGCACTCACTCATGCTTCTCCTCTTTTTGTTTTTGTTGTGCTGGAGATTGAATCCACAACTTTGCATATGCTAAGAAAGCTTTCTGCCACTGAGCTGCATCCCTGGCCCTCCTTGTTCTCTAAAACAGACAACTTGCCAAGGTATTTTCAGAGATTCTCTGTAACTTTTATTATTGATTCTTATCATATGCTAGCAATAGCAAGATAAATAAACACTTTTCATGTAGATACGAAATATACATTCTCTTTGTTCTTGCTTCCTCATAACTTTTTTTTTTAAAGTAGGGTCTTGCTCTAGCCCAGGCTGACCTAGAATTCACTATGTAGTCTCAAGGTGGCCTCATACTTACGGTGATCCTCTTACCTCTGCTTCCCAAGTGCTGGAATTAAAGGCACGTGCCACCAGCACACACGGCTCCTTCTAACTTTGAAGGATTGGACTCATTATTTTAAACTGGCTATTCTACCTGTTGTCATCCCCCTGCCTGACAGTTAAGTCCTTAGAAATAGCTTTTGTATCAAGAAGTGAACTAAATTATGTGGGTTCTGATAGGCTGCAATCTCATTTTCTTATGAGGGATCATCCTCAGCCTTTGCCAAGTGATTTCTAATCATTTTCAGCATACTTACTCTCAGGACTGTGTATAAGTTGGCTGTCATCACAATTCTTGATTACAAAAACATTGCTGCTTTAGCATTAATGGTGGGGTCTTGGGTGTTGTTGAAGTCAGCTTTCTAGTTGCTGCGCAGAAAGAACCCAAACAAAAGCGGCTTGTGGAGGAATGGGTTTATTAGGCTTATGGACTCAAGGGGAGACTCCATCCTGGCAAGGAAAATGATGGCATGAGCAGAGGGGTGGACATCACCTCCACCACAACACTGCAAACAATGGCAGGAAGGTCTGCCAAACACTGTCATGGGGAAGCTGGCTTATAACCCCCATAAGCCCGCTCCCAACAATACAGATCTAGCAAGGTTGTAAAACTCAAATTGTCATCAGCTGAAGATCTATCAATCAGAACACGAATGAATATTTGCTTGTGGGGGACATCTGGATCAAACTATGACAGTCCACCCCTAGTCCCCACAAACTAATAATCATACATGATGTAAATATAATGTGTTCAGCTCAACTCTTTTTTTTTTTTTTTTTTTGGTTTTTCAAGGTAGGATCTCACTCTAGCCCAGGCTGACCTGGAATTCACTATGTAGTCTCAGGATGGCCTTGAACTCATGGTGATCCTCTTACCTCTGCCTACTGGGTTTTGGGATTAAAGGCGTGTGCCACCACGCCCGGCTCAGCTCAACTCTTAAGTCCCCACAGCTTTCAACTGAGCCATAATACCAAAAAATAAACCCATAATGGCACAGAACATTCACATTGCAAAAGATAACATGAGGCATGGCAAAAACAGATTGAACCAATACAAGATTTAAAACAAGCAGGGAAATTTCAATCTCTAACTCCAAGTTCAATGATCCTGCATTTGAATAAGTCTCTTAGAGATTTGATTCTTCCTGTCCAGTTCGGCTACTCACAGTCCTGGAAAACTTCATCTGGTGCTGGCAGCTCGCCTTGGCAGCCATCCATAGTCCTGGAATTCATTGGGTCTCCATCGAAACCCACAGTTCATCTTGATGGTTCCATTAGCCTCCATGCAGGCAATTTAGCACACCTGCTTCACATTGCCAAAGGCCATTTTTCAAAAACAAAACTGTGTTGCAAATCCAATGACCCTCTCTTCTTGCATTTGTTATATTCCATAGAACCAGGTGGGCTATCAACTTGTTAATCCAAGGGGGAACAAAGCATTCAGGCCCCTTCAAAAAGTCCACATTCTTCCTGTTGTTTCAATGCAGACCAGCTGGCCCAATCTTAATGGTTGTAACCTCTCAAACAATTGCAGGTGAACAGGCAGCAGTTTCAGCCCAAAGATCTCTTTTCTTTCTGTGTCATCTCTATCTTCTCACATCAATCCATTTCCATGCAAAGCAACCCTGCAGAAGGTCTCAGGACACAGACAGGCAGAACGCAGCAAGCCTCTCATGCAAACTGCTTCTGACACAGTTCTGACAAAGTTCTTTCTCACCCTCATAAGCCAAACCTCACAGTCCATAGTTCTTATTGCATTCAGGTCTTTTAATTCTGACCAGAATCGCCCATCAAGCTGTACTCACAGCACTGTAAGAGGTCACTCAGGATGAGGTTTCAAATTTTTCTATATTCCTCCTGCGGATCACTTCCAAAAAGCCAAGCCACAAGATCAGGGTTCTAGCAGCAATAGACCCCACTTCTGGTTCCAAAACTGTTGCAGTCAGCTTTCTAGTTGCTGCGCAGAAAGAACCCAAGCAAAAGAAGCTTGTGGAGGAATGGGTTTATTAGGCTTATGGACTCGAGGGGAGACTCCATCCTGGCAGGGAAAATGATGGCATGAGCAGAGGGGTGGACATCACCTACGCCACAGCACTGCAAACAGCATCAGGAAGGTGTGCCAAACACTGTCAAGGGTAAGCTGGCTTATAACCCCCATAAACCTACCCCCAATAACACAGCTCCAGAGAGGTTGTAAAACCCAAACTGCCATCAGCTGAGGATCAGTCATTCAGAACACATTCATTTGTTTGTGGGGGACACCTGGATGAAACTATGACAGGTGTCCTCTGACACCTGAGTGCTCAGTTTTTCCTTGTGGCAAATACCTTAACATCTGTGAGAGATGAAGGATCTAGCAGCAGTATGTTTAATTACCAAAGTTGATTTAGTAATTTAATAAGTCTAGATTTTCTCACCATCCCCGATCGGCTGGATATCCTCCTTGGGTAGTCTGGATCAGTCCTTGGGGCAGGGGACCATGGATAGCCCAGGAGACAAAGTTGCTACTGAGGGTGGCCATGACTTTGGGTATTCTCCCACACCAAGGCTCTCACAATCTTTCCGCCCCCTCTTCCACTCATTTACCTGAGTCATGGTGGGTATTAAGGCTGTTTTATTGTTGGGATCTTAGGGGTCTCTGTACTTCTTTTTGAAAGTAGGGTTTCACTCTATCTGAGACTAACCTGGAACTCATGCTGTAGCCCAGGCTGGCCTTAAACTCATGGCCATCCTCTCCTACCTCTGTCTCTTGGGTGCTGCTGGAACTACAAGTGTGCGCCACCATGCCCAAGAACAACTTAGATATGGATGATCTCTCTTTTCTTCTCTCTCTCCTCTTTCTCTCATTGAACCTAGGAGCTCATATATGCTAGGCAAGTGATGTGCTGAGCTATTTATGGCTCAGCCCTCCCCTTTTTTTGGTGTATGTATGTGTGTAGTACACATGTCCTCTATGTGATATATATAGGTGTGTGAGCAAGTGTGCATATATGCAGAGGAAGATGTTGGGTGTCCTCTTATATTGCTCTTCTGCCTTGTTTTCTTAAATAAGATCCTCACTGAAAAAGGATCTTGCCTTTTTTTGTTTGTTTATTTGTTAAGCTGGGTGACTAGGTAGCCTCAGCAATCATTCTGTCTCTGACTCCCTAAGAACGGGAGTTACAGGCATTCATGGCCATGCCTGGCTTTTTATGTTTGTGTTCAGAATCAAACTCAGGTCCTTATATTTGCACAGCAAGCTCTTTTACCCAAGAAGCCATTCTCCCTAGCCCCTAAGTTTTCACTTAGAAACAAAAGGGTCTTGCTAAGTTGCCCAATCAGGCCTTAAACTTGGAATCCATGTGCCTTAGCCTCCTTAGTAGCTGAGATTACAGCCTCCATTAGCAGCAGGTCCTGATGAATGACTGTTCTTGTTTGTTCTAGCTCTGATGTATGATCTAAAGGTTCCTCGGTGGGACTTCCAGACTGGTAGGCAGTTACGAACATCTCCTCTTTATGACCGGCTGGATGCACAAGGAGCCAGGTGGATGGAGAAGCATGGATTTGAGAGGCCAAAGTACTTTGTTCCACCTAACAAGGGTAAGAAATCTTATTTGCTCCCCCCAACTTTTTTTTTTTTACTTAAATAGTAACCTAGACTCACCTGAGACTCATTACATAATCCAAGCAGGCCTTGAATTTATCAGGAATCCTGCTTCAGTCTCCTGAGTGTTAGGATTACAGGCATGAGTCACCATACCTGCCTTTCTTCCCCCTCCCCCAATAATTAGTAAAAGTTATTTGTAAATTTATATAGTTAGAATGTGTTCTTGGGAAGCTGGGCATTGGAGGTGGACACCTTTAATCCAAGCACTCAGGAGGCAGAA
>PVHP010052201.1:0-11163 GCA_004024765.1 Zapus hudsonius
TTGCATTGTGAATGTTCTGTGCCATTACGGGTTTATTTTTGGTATTATGGCTCAGTTGAAAGCTGTGGGGACTTAAGAGTTGAGCTGAATGCATTGTATTTACATCATGTATGATTATTAGTTTGTGGGGGCCAGGGGCGGACTGTCATGGTTTGATACAGGTGTCCCCCACAAACAATTGAATGTGTTCTGATAGATCAATCCTCAGCTAATGGCAGTTTGGGTTTTACAACCTCGATGAAGCTGTGTTGTTGGGGGTGAGCTTATGGGGGTTATAAGCCAGCTTCCCCTTGCCAGTGTTTGGCACACCTTCCTGCCGCTGTTTGCAGTGCTGTGGCGGAGGTGATGTCCAGCCCTCTGCTCATGCCATCATTTTCCCTGCCAGAATGGAGTCTCCCCTCGAGCCCGTAAGCCAAATAAACCCATTCCTCCACAAGCCGCTTTTGTTTGGGTTCTTTCTGCGCAGCAACTAGAAAGCTGACTGCAACACTATCCATCCATCCATCGATATTTAAGGAGCCAGGCACCATGACAAATGCACTCACTTGCCTACAGATGTCTAAAGTCTATGGAGCTCCAGGCCCAGCACACTTAATAGGGTTCTGTAGCTTCTGTATCTGACAGTTGGCATTGAGAGAGAACCACAAACAGACCCTTTCAAAATGATTTTCTCTAACAGTCAGGGTTTGTTCTCTTAACCTCTCTGGCTACCACATGCACAGGGCCTTGTTCATGAGGGGGTGTGGTTGGCAGAATTGGGCAAGGGGAGACTAGGCAGCCAGGGCATCTGGTGTAAATGAGGGGGCCTTGGACAACTGACCAGGGTGACCTCCAGGATGTTGCCAGGTAACAAAGCAGGATTAGTTAAAGCAGTATAAAACCAGATTTTTCCTAGGTGCTACAGTAGGAAAAGGAGCTGAGCTCCACTTGCACAGAGGAGACGGGTCTGAAAGGAGAAAGGGAGAGGAGTGAGCAGAGTCAGAGATGTGGAAAAATGACCAAATTCAATAAATGCTCTTGCCATTAGGCCATCTGGGTCTGCCAAGTGACATAAACCGGTCAATCTGCTGTTCTCCCCTAGAGACTATCCGTGCTGGTGACTTCAAAGGACTGACTCTTGGTCCTGGTAGAAGACAGGCTGGGTTATAACAACATGTATATTTCCCAACAGAACAGAGGAAAGATTCATAGTAGGAACCCCTCTTTTAGAAAGTGATCAGAGGCCTGTGGTCAGCACACTGGGTGGGACTCTGGGGAAGCTGAATTGCCTCCAAAGACATGGCCTTAAGGAGCTAGCAGCCAGCTGACTCTCAGATTGCCTCACCCAGGGATTTGTATGCAGTCATTAGTCTGAAAGATCTTTCCCTTCTCATTACCAAACACTGGTGTCCATTTCCCTGTGGCTTTGTTTGCTGCTCCAAGGCAAAAAAAAAAAAAAAAAACGGAATGGGGGATGGATAAGCTTGTTGTCACTCTACAAGCAGGTTGACTAGATCAGAACTCTGTTCATTTGAGCCCGGCGTGGTGGCACACACCTTTAATCCCAGCACTCGGGAGGCAGAGGTAGGAGGATCACCATGAGTTCAAGGCCACCCTAAGACTACAGAGTGAATTCCAGGTCAGCCTGGACTAGAGTGAGACCCTACCTCAATAAACCAAAAAAAAAAAAAGAACTCTTCATTTGATGTATGCCATTGTATTAGTCAGGGTTCTCTAGAGGAACAACAGAATGAATTGTAATAAAGAAAAAGGGGATTTATTAGATTAGCTCACAGCAGTCCCACAATAGCAGTCTGCAAGCCTGAGAGTCAAGGAACTGGTTGCTGCTCAGTCCACATGGCCAGATGCCTCAGCAGTCCCAATCCAGCACGAAGGCTAAAGGTTTCCTGGGGAGCCACTGGTCTTCAGTCCAGGCTGGAAGGCTGAGGAAGCTCTGCTCCAGTGCCCATGAGGAGATGCATGACAAGCACCAGCAGCCAGGGAGGGACAGAGATTTCTTTCCCTGTATATAGCCTTAGGGTGGGGTCTTGCAACCCTGTCCCAGACTTGTTGGCTTTCTGAGTCTGGAATTTCCTTCTTGCACTGCCCTCCCAGGAAGGTTAATTTCCAGCTTCCATGAGCTTCCTAACATTCTTGCCCCCCCCCCCCAATTTACAGAGCTGCCTTCCTGTGATAAACATCAAGGACCCACCAAAGATAATTTAAAAGATCAAGTTGACAACAAAACCTAGCCGTCACAGACCTCAACAGTGTCAGAGCCATTAGGGATGGAGGGGGCAATATGTGTCCTCCCATATTCCCTCTGATCCTAAGCCCAGCACATCTTGATTCTTAAGCTCCAGAATAAGAATTCCCACCAGGGGAAGCAACAAGCAGAGAGTACATTCCCTAGAATGGTGGGCAGACTGAGCCCAGGTGCCACAGCAGAGGGCTCTGTCTACTGTCTGGACTTACAATGCTCCGTCTACCACTTCTCTTCCTCTTGCCCACTTCTGGGGGCAGTCCAGCGTGGTCCCTTCCTGCAGTAGATGGAGACTTTCTCATAAGCCCTTTGTATTGCACAACTCAGCAAGAATATATATAAAGGTGTAAGGACCTATACAGTGGAGAAGTTAACTAGGGAAAGGGCACCAGTGCCTTGAACATGCCCCTCAAGGGGGCTTTAGGGATGCCGGCTACTCAGACTGGTCCCAGAGTCCTGTCCTTCCTCTTAGCTGGGCAGCTTGTCTTGGATCTTGCAGCCAGCTGCTATGTTTCTGACGGCTATGAACAAATGGGCCCTGTTTTCAGAGATTGCCGTTGGGGCACAATAGTTAGAATGGAGTAGAACACTGTGACTCAACTTGTATGTGACAGGAATCTAAACAACCCTGTTGTCCCTGGCAGAAACAACCCCTTCCTGGATGGTGGCCATCATCCTCATAGCCTCGGTCTTTGTGGTCTTTCTGGCCCTCCTTGGATGCTTTGCCTTGTTGTGGTACATTTATAAGAAGACCAAGTACACCTTCCCCTCTGGGACTTCACTTCCACAACACCTGAAAGAGGTAGGTAGGATGGCATGCCATGTGAATTAGAAAATCCCTTTAGGGGGCTGGAGGGATGGTTCAGCAGTTAAGGCATTTTCCTGTAAAGCCTAACACCCCCAGGTTAATTCCTCAGTACTCATGTAAAGGCAGATGCACAAAATGGTGCATGCATCTGGAGTTCATTTGCAGCAGCTAGAGTCCCTGGTGTGCCTATACTCATTCTGTCTCTTTTCTTTCCAGCTCTCTGCTTGCAAATACATGAATAAAATTTAAAAAAACAAACCTTTTCAGAAAGAGCTTTTTCTCCACAATCATGACTGCCCATTGCCCTCAGTGGTGCTTACCAAGGCTCTTCAGGAAACAGCAAATTATTCCTGAAATTCCTGTCAACTGTAGTCAGAATGCTGATTGGTCTCCTTGGGGGATACCGTCATGTGGGGCTCAGCATGGCTCTCTAGAGGTCTAAAGGCAGGCTAGACATTTGGCCACCACTGGAGTGACACTGACCTTGGGGCATGGGAGCCCCTACTTCTTCCCCTGACCCCATGGCTGTTCATAAGCTCATTTTGCAACACACAGAAGTCAGGTGGCAGTGGAGAGTTGATGGTGATTGGCTGTCGCCCTGCCTGCTTAGTCTTAGTGCACACACAGGTGTCATGTCTTTTTGTAAAACACATAAAATTTTTCATGTATGAGTGCATGTACAGACAGCCTCGCTGTCCATCCTCAAAGCTCCTTCCGTCTCACAGGGCAGAATCTGCCCCATTACTCACCCTGGGGCCCTGCAACCACCATTCTAACGTCTCCCAATGTGAGTGTTCTAGGCCCCTTGTAAATGGAAGCGTATACTCTTTGTCTTTTTTGTGACTAGTTTATTTCACTTAGCTGACTATCCTAAAGGTTCATCGTGTTGTGACATGCACCGGCATTTCCTCTCTTTCAAAGCTGAATAATATTCCCCTGTGTGTATTCTCCATACTTATCTGCTCATCCATTGGACAGACATTTGGCTTGGTTCTGCCATTCAGTTATTTAGTAATGCTGCTGTGCATGGCACATACATCTCTTCAGCAGCCTGCTTTTATAGTTTCTGGGAATATACCTAGGAGTGAAATTGTGATAATTCTATTTTTATTATTTTAAGGAACCACCGTCACGTTATTGCTGCACTTATATGTGTGTGTAGTGAATGCATGTGAATAATGTGTGTGTGTAGGTACATGTGCTTATCAAACATGCATGTGGAGAACAAAGGTTCACTTCACACGTCTTCCTGTATCTTTTCTCCACCTTATTTTTTATGAGACAGTGTCTCTCACTGAACCTAGAGCTCACAGATTCAAGCAAGCCCCAGAGATCCTACTATCTCTGCCCCTGGCACTAGGATTACACATGTGCACCCCATAATCAGCATTTTACCTGGGTGCTGGGGATCCGAATTCAGGTCCTCATGTTTATACAACAAGCCTTTTACCCACTGAGTATCTCCCTAGCCCCCTAGTGGTACTGTTTTAAATTTTATTTTTCTAGTGCAGAAATTCTTGGGTTTTTTTCGAGGTAGGTTCTCACTCTAGCCCAGGCTGGCCTCAGACTCACAGAGATCCTCCTACCTCTGCCTCCCCAGTGCTGGGATTAAAGGTGTACCTACCACACCCTGCTAGTCCAGAAGTTTTGTGTGAAATCCTTATCAGCCCAGAAATAGAAAAGAGAGAATTTGGTAATTAACTGTCTTTTCATTCTTCCCACAGTTTCTTGGCCACCCTCATCACAACACACTACTGTTTCTCTCTTTCCCACCCTCTGATGAAAATGAAGTGTTTGACAAACTAAGTGTTGTTACAGAAGACTCCGGGGACAACAGACAGAATCCTGGCGACAACTGCAGCCTTGAGACCCCCTCTGAGCCAGGACTTCCAGAGCTCTCTTCTAAGGATGAAATCCATACAGCTGAACAGAGTGACCCTTGTTCCTCACATCTGCCTCAGGGCCGTGATCAGAATGTCCACTTGTGAAAACTCAAATCTAGAACTCTCTGCAATGGGTTCTCAGCAACAAGAAATAGTTTTATTTATTTATTTATTTTTGGTTTTTCGAGGTAGGGTCTTGCTCTAGCCCAGGCTGACCTGGAATTCACTCTGTAGTCTCAGGGTGGCCTTGAACTCACGGCAATCCCCCTACCTCTGCCTCCCAAGTGCTGGGATTAAAGGTGTGCGCCACCACGCCAGGCTAAGAAGTAGTTTTTAAAGACTCAGGTGACAGAAATGTTCCATGTTGGGAACTCACTGCTCTATAAAGACTTTCATAATTTAGGAACTGGGCAAAGCCCTGGGTTCCAATTCCAACATACTTGTAATCTCAATATCCAGGAGGTAGAGGCAGGAGGATCAGGAGTTCAATGTTGTCCTCTTACATAGCTAGTTCTGGGCTAACTTGGGCTACATGAAACCCTGTCTCAAAGAGAGAGAGAGAGAGAGAGAGAGAGAGAGAGAGAGAGAGAGAGACTTTAATGATTTTTTTAATAGTGACATAGCTGGGCATAGTAGCACATGCCTTGAATCCCAGCAGTGAGTTTAAGGTCAGCCTGGGACTACCGAGTGAGTTAGCCAGGCTAAAGCAAGATGCTACCTCAAAAAATACCAAAAAAAAAAAAAAGTGATGGAAAAAGATAAAAATTGAAAAAAATAAATAATGGAGTGTGATTTTGAACCCCTGTGCTCACTAAAATAAGTACCATATTTAAAGATTTAGAAAATATTTTAGGTAAAGGATAAATGTGGAGATGCTATAAAATCCTAAGAATGCCAATAATCCAACCAGAAAACCAACCTCACCTCAGAAGTGGTTAGCAGGCTACCTACACAAGACTTGCATAATAGGAGAGAAAAAAAACATCAAAACTGAACAGAAGAAGCCAGGCATGGTGGCACATGCCTTTAATCCCAGCACTCAGAGGTAGATAGGAGGATCTCTGTGAGGTTAAGGCCAGACTGAGACTACATAGTGAATTCCAGGTCAGCCTTGGCTAGAACAAAACCCTATCTTGAAAAAAAAAAAAAAGATAAGGGCTGGAGAGATTGCTGAGTGGTTAAGCACTTGCTTACAAAGCCTATCAACCCGGGTTCAGTTACCCAGCACCCAAATAAAACCAGATGTACAAAGTGGCCCATGCATCTGGAGTTCATTTGCAGTAGCTGGAGGCCCTGGCATGCCCATTCTCTCTGTCTCTCCTCTCTCTCTGCTTGCAAATAAATATTTTGTAGAAACTAGTTGGAAAGAAGGATTTGATGGAAGGAAGATTGGGGAGGGAACGAAGGGTGATGGGAGAAGATTGTGATCCCAGTATGTGGTGCTCTGAATTAGATGGCTCCCATAAACTCAGCTGTTTTGATTGCTTAGTTCCCAGCTGATGGCAGCTTGGGAGGCGGATCCTTACTGGATGAGGTGTGTTTCTTTCGGTGGGCATAGGGCTGTTCTAGCCAGCTCCCCCTGGCTAGAACCCAGCTCACTCTCCTGCACTGTTTGCCACCTGCTAGGGCAGAGGTGGGCCTCTGCTCAACCAGCTTTCAGTGCCATCATGGAGACTGTAAGCCAAATAAACAACTTTCCTCCAATTGGCTGCTTTTGGTTGGGAAAAGGTAATTACAACATGTCTGTATGTATGGAGATTGTCAATAAAATGTTTTTTTTAAAGTGGTCACCACCACACTGGACATAGATGGACTTTTTGGACTCTCAGACTTCAACAGGATTTCCTTTCCATGAACCACTGGTGTTCTCTGAAAGCTTTAATCTCCATTCAATCTGTGTTTGTTTATGTCAGACAGCTTCCCACTGTTGTGACAGAACACCTGACACAAATAACTTAAAAGGAAGAAAGGTTAATGTTGGCTTGTGGTTTCAGAGGCTTCTACATTTTGGGCCTGTGGTGATACATTACATCATGGCAGGAGCATGTGGTAGACACTGTTTGCCTCATGGTGGCCAGGAGAAGGCTGGAGTCCCAATATCCCCTTCAGGGGCACTCCTCCAATGACCTAATTTCCTCCTTTGGCATATGGACTTTGGGAACATTGAAGATCTAAACCATAATGGTACCACATTTGGGTAAGTGTTAAGATAGTGCACAAGGCTACAGTTTGCCATTCCTTTGACAAAGCCTTCCTGCTGCTGTGCAGAGTGTAGGCACCTGCTGGGGCTGGGCTTCTCCCTTGGAGTGGAGCTTGCATTCTAGGAAGCCTCCAGAACATAAGCACTCGAGATTGGTCCAGCTCAGACACATGATAAAAGACATAAGGGTCAGATACAGATAGAGAGAATGCCTATCCCAGGTTACCGTCTCAATAAATGGCAACTGTTCTTACCAGCCAATGTCTCATAGGCAGGATGACGTTCACATGTGTAGGCCCACCACAACTGTTGCTCCCTCTTTGTCATGTTGCCCAGTGAAGCATGTCCATCAAAGGCCCCCAAATAGGAAAAACGTGAAATTGTTGGCCATTGGGTGGGAGACGCAGCTCAGTGGTAGAGCGCTTGCTGACCATAAAGTTCTGACCAAAAAAAGTGAAATCATTTGACTTTTTTTTCTTTAAAATATCCAGCTCAGGTGCTGAGGCGATGTCTTAGTAGTAAAAGGCGTGCTTGCTCACAAAACCTATTGTCCTGGGTTTGGTTCTCCATTTGGTTCTCCAGTACCCGTGTCAACCCAGGTGCACAGTGGCACATGTGTCTGGAGTTCATTTGCAGTAGCAAGAGGCCCTGGTGTACCCATACCTTTCTCTCTCTCTCTCTCTCTCTCTCTCTCTCTCTCTCTCTCTCTCTCTCTCTCTCTCTCTCACCTCTATCTCTCTATCTATCTCCTCACACACACTGCACACATAAAATTAAGTATCCAGCCCACACTGCTAGGGAAGACTTCTGTGGTGGCAACTTGTGACCAAGGCCAATGACTACATGGGAAATGCACCCTCTTGTCTGCTCACCTCCAATCCCCATCTCCCACCACTGACCAGTATTTGCATAGTGCTGGTAGCTACCTGGTCATCACCTGTCTACAAGGACGGCCATTCTGCGTTGCAGTAACAAGATACCTGAGGCTGGGTGCTTTGTAAGTGAAAGAAGCTTATTAAATGTTCTACTGGTTCAAGATCATGGTGCCATCATCTTCCTGGCTCTGATGAGGATGACATGGCAGATGGACCACATCCCAATGACTAGAAAATCAGGCAGAAGAGAGAGTCAGGGAAGGTATCAGGCTCACTTATAACACCCCACTCTGGTGGGGACAAATCCATTCCACAGTCTAAACCCAGTTCCACAAATCAACATTAACCTATTCATGAGGGCGCCCAGGGCCTAATTACCTTCCACTAGACTCTGCCTCTTAAAGGTCCCACTTCCACAGAGCCTTAGTCAGGAGCAAGCCTCAGCACGTGAAGCCTTGTGGAACAGACCACCTGCAAATCACAGCATTCTCCCAACAGTCAGCTCCTGGGCCAGCTCTTCAGCAGTGCATCTCCCTGCCACGCTCCAGCATGTAAGTGCTAAGATAGGATGCTGCTGTCATTGGCCAGGCAAGACCCCTGAAATGTTAATGACAGAAACACACAGACTGGCATTTCCTACAAGATGACTGACGGGCAACTCCCTGACCCTCAGAGGAAATCAACTGAAGTGCTGGATAGAACAACTTTTAAAATGTTTCATAGCAAATACAGAAATAATATTCAGGAAAAAATAGAGAAATTGGCAAGTCAGTACCACTTCTCCCCCTCAGAGGTATTTGAGACTTTAGTCCCTCACAGGGCTCAGGGCCTAACAGACCCCAAAGAACACAACTGAAGGGTAGAATAGAAATAAATCCTCTTTCCTGGGTCAGGTTCTAGGGTTGCTGGAATAGATCATCACCCTCTTGTCAATTTATAGCAACACAATTTATTTTCAGAGTTTGAGAATCCAGATTCAGAACTCAGCATCAGTGAGTAGAAACTGAAGTCTGAAGTGTCCAAAGGCCTCAGGTGGCCCTGAGGAGAATCCCTTTCTTGCCTGTTCCAAATGTCATTATTCTTTGACTATGGCCACAGAGTCCTTCCTCTGCCTCCGTGTTCATGTCCACCTCTCCTGCTTCTTCCTCTGTCCTATCCCTCTGCTTCTCCCTTACAAGGACACTTGTGACATCAGCATGAAGGCTCACCTGCCTAACCCAGGAAAATTCCCCCTTTGCAAGATTCTTAATCATATTTGCAAAGCTCCTATTCCCTCAAATAGTGAAGAGTGCTTGGCTCAAGGACCTTCTTTCTTTGGGCTCATTGTGCCACCCACCAGACTACAAGGAAATTGTTTTAATTTTGGTTTTGGTGTTGGTTTTGCTTTCTGAATGAAAGGGCAGGAAGCTACCTTTCCTGAGAAGTTATAACCTCGAAATGCTCCCCAAATCACCCGAGCTAGGTGGTCAGACAAAACTTCAGGATTAACCTTAGAGATCACAAAGCCAGGAGAGACTTCTAAGCCAAAGCCACAGAGGCTCCGAGTGGGGACCGGGCATGTGTTTAGTACCTTTCTGTGGAAGGAGGCACTGGTAGTATGAGGAACACACAGAGACAGCATCGTACAGCTCACAGGGCTAACAATGGACCCTAGGTCCTGGTGGCTCTTCACAACAAAGACTTGTTCTCTGCTTATGTTAGGACGTGAGCCAGAGGACAATTGTGGGTCTACACTAAGCTCAGTGACGTCATTCCAAGATCTAGGCTGAAGGGCATACCAAAGGGAAAATGAATGTCAGTCCCAGCAATGGTCCTTTGTACTGTTTGCACTTCTGCTTTATAGAGTAAATGACATCTATCCACATTCCTCTAGGGTCAGAAACACAGCCAAGTTCAACATGAATAGTATGAGGAAGTGTACTCCTCCCCAGGGAAGAACCGCAGGAAGGTGTCATTTCTACACAAGGAAGCAGAGAATAATGACAAGCAATAATTACAATCGTCTAGACTAAGAAATGACTGAACAGATGGGTCTGGCTGAGACTGCATCCAGAAATGAAAAATATAAAAAATTAAGGTTTAATAACTCAGAGGAGAGGTAGTGACAGGTTAGACATAGCTGAGAGAAAGTGAGCTAGTCAGGGCTTGAAGGAGAGTCTCGTGTGGCTATGGAAGCTACAGGCCAGAGTCTGTCTTCAGGGGATACTGACAGGATGAGGGAAGAGGTCATGTCTCAGTTTGAGCCCAAGGGTAGTCTGCAGGCAAAGGTAAACCCTTCCTCACAGGACCTCATCTTTTTTTTTCTCTTCTATGGGTTGGATGAGGCGTACCCACATTATAGAGGGCAAGCTACCGCACCAAGTCTCTTCTAGAAATATCTTCACAGTAACATTCAGACTAGTATTTGCTGCATGTTATAGAAATACATGTTTTAAGCTTGTTTCTTAACACCTCATTAAACTTAGTTTTTATACAATCTTTAGAATTTTCTGTGCAAAAAAAAAGTACATTGTCTGAATAAAGACCATTTTACTTTTTTAAAAAATGATTTTTCCAGGGCTAGGAAGATGGCTTAGTGATTAAAGGAGCCTGTTTACAAAGTCTACTGGCCTGAGTTCAATTCTCTAGCACCCAATGTAAAGCCGGACACAAAAAGTGGCCCATGCATCTCGCATTCCTTTGCATCCATAAGAGACCCTGGCTCACGCCCATACACACACGTGCACACACACACACAATAATAAGTAAATAAGTAAAATTTAAAAATGATTTTCCATGGCACAGTACAGAAAAACAAACACAGGGAGCCAATGAGCAGTTAAAATCCAAGACTCTGAAAGACAGAGTGAGAAGATCTAGTCTGTTTAATCAGCCCCAGGAGAGGTGAGAAAGACTGTAGTAACAGCAAAATCGGAAGAGGCTTGGAGGACAAGGGTGGAGCCTAACAGACCCCAAAGAACGAGATTGTCTGAAGGGTGGACTAGAAATAAACGAGTCCCCTTTCCCTGGGTCAGGTTCTAGGGTTGCTAGAATAGACCGTCACCCTCATGTCAATTTAGAGCAACAGAGTTTATTTTCAGTGTTTGAGAATCCAGATTCCCAGTACCCATGTAAAGCCAGGTGCAAAAATTTGTGCATGCTTCTGGAGTTTCTTT
>PVHP010052202.1:0-11180 GCA_004024765.1 Zapus hudsonius
TCTCTCTGTCTCTCTCTGTCTGTCTCTCTCTGTCTCTCTCTCTGTCTGTCTGTCTGTCTCTCTCTCTCCAGGGTCTCACTCTAGCCCAGGCTGACCTGGAATTCACTATGTAGTCTCATGGCGATCCTCCTACCCCTGCCTCCTCCTGATTGCTGGGATTAAAGACATGTGCCACCATGCCTGGCCACAGTGAACTTTCTAGCTGCCCCCAAAATCTAATTCGTTCTGCCTGAAGCCCTCCTTAGACCCTTTCCCTGGCTGCTTTCTCCATGTCTCATCATCATCCAACATGTCCTCTGAATGCTACCCTGACCCCCTCCTCCATATTCCTGTTCTGGCCCTCCTCCATGTTCTAGGCAGGGCTCTGTTTTCCCCTAGGGTGAGGAAGAAAGAAGTCCCATTGCTTTGGGCTTCCAGCTCCTGGCAGATAGCTGCCTTGACCACATTACTATTCACGTCAGTCTATTTATTACCATGCTATTCTTTTATCACTGACTCTGAGGCACCTGGTCTTAGTGAAGGAAAGGAGGCCAGTAGCCTGGAAGGGGAGAGAAATCTCAGCAGGTGAATGCCTGCTCACCTTCTGTCCCCAATGCTGTGATACACAAAGCTCCCAGAGTAAGGCAAGGGATTGGGAATGGGCGCCCCCAGTGGGCACCTTCAGTTAGGTCTTCCACAGCTAGGATCTGAGAATCCTCTCAAGGACTCCTACCTAGGACAGAGAGCTGCTGCACGGATTCCTTTTCTTTTCTTTTTTCTTTTTCTTTTTTTTTTCCTTTCTTCTTTTCTCTCTCTTTTTCTTTCTTTTTCTCTTTACTTTTTTTGAGGTAGGGTCTTGCTCTAGTCCAGACTGACCTGGAATTCACTATGTAGTCTCAGGCTGGCATTAAACTCACAGCGATCCTCCTTCTTCTGCCTCCCCAATGCTGAGATTAAAGGTGTGTGCCACTATACCTGGCTTTTTCTTTCTTTTTAAATTTTGTTTATTGACATTTTTTTATATATTTGTATAATGTATTTTGATCATAATTCCCTCTCATTACTTCTCATCCCCACTTCCCATTCCCCTTCCACTGAACCCCTTCCCAACTAGTCACTTTTCTACTTTAATGTCTTTTTAAAAAATATTTTATTTATTTAGTTGCAAGTGGAGAAAAAGAGAGAGAGAGAGAGAGAGAGAGAGAGAGAGAGAGAGAGAATGAATGGGGGTGCCAGGGCCTCTAGCCACTGCAAACGAACTCCAGATGCATGCGCCACCTTGTGCATCTGCCTTGATGTGGGTACCGGGGAATCAAACCCGGGTTGTTAGGCATTGCAGGCAAGTGCCTAAACCACTGAGCCATATCTCCAGCCCCTAGTGTCTTATTTTCTTATGTATTAGTGTGACCACTGAGTTGAATTGCATTGCTTGCTTGAGCATGAGCTGGGGGCTTTTTACCAGAGCACTTGCAATTTACCAGTGGCTACACTATTGGAGAAGTGTCTTTCACTCCCCCAACACCCATTAACTCCTAATAATTCCTCAGGAAAAGATGGAGTCCTCATTCTCCACTCCATCATCCTTGGATGGAGTGTTGGTGGACCCAGTATTGTGCAGGTAAAGAAAGCTGCTGTGAGGTCATGAACGTAATGGGCATGTCATGTCCTTAAGACAACTTTCTATAACAAGGAGTTCCATTACACTGATGGAGGAATTGAGGCTCTGAGTGGAGACATACTTTCATGGGGATCTGGTGCTTTTTCTCATAAAACTGATAAGAAATAAGGACCCCCCAAAAAAGAAACAAGGAACCAACTTCATACTGGGTTGCTTGGGAAATGACCCTGGTGTACTGTTTGGTGAGGCAGTTGCTGGAAACATACCTAAAGGCACCTGACTTCTTTGAGCCTCCGTTTCTCCTCCTGTGAGGCAGGGGAACTAATCACACTGACCTTACCATCAGTCCAGACGATAGATTCTTAAACAGCTCTCTTGCAGTGTGATCTATGTATCATAAAATTCACCCATTTTAAGTCCACAATTCAATGATTTTTTTAGTGTATCTACAGAGCTCTGCAAACATCATCATAATCTAATTTTAGAACATTCCCATCACCCCCTAAAGAAATCTCAGAATGCTACAGATTTTCAAGGGCCTAGCAGAGTCTAGCCAACAGTCAGTAACCCATCAGGGTTAGCCATGCTTACTGTTGCCGATAATGAACTCTTTACAATCATTGGCCCCAGGGGTTGGGACAGTGGTTGGATTTTGTTTTTTAAAATATTTTATGTATCTTCTGAATTTTTTCAAATGTAGAAAATATGATATTTTAAAATTAGCTGGGTGTGGTGGCACAAACCTTTAATCTCAGCACTCGGGAGGCAGAGGTAGGAGGATTGCCGTGAGTTCCAGGCCACCCTGAGACTACATAGTGAATTCCAGGTCAGCCTGGGCTAGAGTGAGACCCTACCTTGAAAATCCTGCCCCCCCCAAAAAAAAGACACAGAAGGAAAACTCTTTATTGTGAAAATATAGAATTATCAACACAAGGAAGGGAGGGAGGAAGAGGGGCATGGATGAAAGGACAGAGGGAAAGAAGGAGGGAAAGGCAGTTAGTTCTCTGTAGGAGAGTGAACAGTAGCTCTGGAGGGAACCAGATTGGTAGGAAGCCAATCCTACCCTGTAATCAACTTGTGCGTGACCTTGGGGAACACTCCTGGTTTTGTGCCTCAGGACAGTCCAGTACTGTCCAGTTAGCTGAGAGTGAGGACTAAGAGAGTTCCTCTCCTGTCTTCTCCTTTGTCAGCAGGGTGTCTGCCCATGCTGGGTCTGCTTGGGTGCTGAGACGTGGTGGCAAGTTCCGCCCAGTCTCTGCTCCAAGACTGGCGAGGCCAAAACTTCCCCGAAATGTTCAAACTTCAGCTGAAAATTCACAAGCTGTGATGTGGGATGCCTCAGGCCTTCTAGGGCCTCCTGGGGCCATGAGAACAGAGAGGGACTTGTTGCCTGTGGCAGCCTCACCTA
This sequence comes from Zapus hudsonius, assembly GCA_004024765.1. NCBI lineage: Eukaryota > Metazoa > Chordata > Mammalia > Rodentia > Dipodidae > Zapus > Zapus hudsonius. Next base: position 3,006 of record PVHP010052202.1, read on the forward strand.
CTCCTGATGTATTTCTTGGCCCATCATTCCAGCTCACTGCTCAGGAGGTCACCTGGAACCTGCCCAGCGCTGCCTCTCATTTGGCCCTGAAACACCATAGCCCACCTTCATTCTTCCAACCAGGCATCCAGCTCCCTCCCTTCTCCTGTAGCTCATTTAGGTGCTAGCTTCTATAGCTTCACGGCCACCTACCTCACAGATGTGCAAACTGAGTCTTGGGCAGGTATGGTTGTCCACAATCATACAGCCCCCAAGTGGGAGTTCTGGTAGCACTAAGCTTGTCTGCCAAAGGAGCCCAAGAAGGATGGGCACACACAGGCATGCCACTTCCTGTCATTTCCATCTAGCAAGGTCTGGGTACTGGGGATCTCTGAGCTCTGGCCCCAGATCTCAGTGCTGGAGTAGAACTGAGAGTGCACTTCAGCCCTTCCGTGCAGTTTCTCCAGACTCTTCCAAGGATGATGGTGCCAGTTCAGTCAGGCAGTGGGTGGCACTGGAGGTCCTGAGAGGCGTCTATTTTGTCCCCTCTGTTTCAGGTGAAGGTGTCTCTGCAGATGGCAAGGCAAGGTCCCCCGGGAAACCACCATCTGCTCAGTATGAGTGGGTGAGCTGGCAGGCTAGCAGCCCTCCCCTGGCACCGGGCACAGCACTGGCCACTGAGGTTGGTGGGCCAGCATTTTGTCTAGGCACCTTGTGCCTTTCTTTAGCTGAAGCACGAGGTGCAGAGGTGACCCTGGTGGAAAGCTAGATAAAAAATCTTAGCACTTCACAGAGCACCAAAGCAGGACAGTGTATCCAGGGGAAGGGGAAGAGCCCGGGAGCCACCATGCTGTTCCTCCACTGTCACCTGAGCCCCAAGTGTCTGTGGGCGCTGCGTCTGTACATGGGGACTCACTCATCCTATCTGCTGTCGTCTGTCCACTTCACCTCTTCTCCCATAGCTCCATGCCTGACATTTCTGGGCCTCAGCCCCACCTTTGGGACAATGACAGGGAATGCAGTGGTTTCTGTTCTTCGTGTCCATCTTGCTCCTCATGGTTGCACAGTCAGAATCCTGACATATTTTCAGTGCCCAGAGGAAGTGAGATGGAGGTTTCTATAGAGGCTCAAATGCTTTGTTGCTTTTTGGGGATATTCCCAGAGGACGGTGAGATGGGGGCACTCTGCAGCCCTCTGTAGCTGCTGCACCCCATGCTCCACTCTCTTCTGAGGAAAGGCCTCATGAACCCTCTTGCAGTCACATGTGACATCTGATTAACATGGCACCCAGTTAACATAGAGCTGAGTGGGCTGAAGAGATTGCTCAGTGGTTAAGGCGCTTACCTGCAAAGCCTAATGACCGGGTTCAAGTCCCCAGTACCCATGTAAAGCCAGATGGACAAAGTGGCACATGCATCTGGAATTCGTTTGCAGTGGCTGGAGGCCCTGGTATGCCCATTTTGTCTCTCTGTCTCTTTCTGTGTGCAAATAAATAAATAAATTTTAAATATAGAGATGAGCACTTTAGGGCCCAGAGAGTGAAGGAGCATACACCAGGCAAGTGGAGGGGCAGATGTGGGTGGGATTTGAACCCAGAGCCTCTGCCTGGCACTGACTCTTAACCATAAACTGTAGTACCAGGCAACATGACAATCAGGGAGATTGTGTTGGAATTTAGATTCTGCCTGCCCCTCTGGAGAACGCATTTGAGCCACAAGTTTCCCCAGGGATTCTGATGCAGGCTGTGGGTGAGAGGATCTCACTTTGTGAACCTGGGCCCTGGCCATGGTGGAGCACCCTTACTCCTAATCTGGCACTGGGAGAACTTGGTTTGAGAATAGCATCTGCTGCTTGTAAACTGTTTGTCCTTGAAGCAGTCCCTGGTGGCAGTGACTTGGGGTCAGACTTTGTGCCTCCATCAGCCTTCCCAGATAGGCCCAAGGGTCCCCCACTTTTTGTTAGCACCTCATTGACCTCCACCTTCAGTCCACAGGGCTGATTGGGCCCAATCTATTCAGTGGAAGGCTGTCTGAATGACTCTAGGGAGGGTCCATGTCTCTGTGTGGGGAGGGCTCTCTGGAGTCCCTTCTTTTCCAGCCCCTCCTGCAGTTTCTATGGCAACTACTGTTTCCTTGGTATTACTTGGTGAGAAACTGGTGGGGAAGAGGGTGGACCCCAGGCCCCCATGCCCTTTGCAAGAACAGATGTCTTATCTCCAGCCCTGGGAACCCCCAAACCAGGGTTCCCCCACCAAACACTCACTGAGCAAAGGATGAGGAGATGAGGCAGGAAGTCCCCCAGGCAGTGACTCCCTCCCTCTCTGGGCTGCTTGGACAGCTCTGTGCTACCACAGGCCACATTGCATTGCATGATCTGTTTACTTGTCTGTCCCTCCACCTCACTGTGAGCGCCTCGGGTGGGGAGCTGGCTGACTCATCTCCCAGCCCCACAGCCCAGCACAGGGCCTGGCACAAACCAGATTTAATTGAATTACATAAAAAGTCAAGTCTGGCTCCTTGGGTGTAGGGGGTGGCATTGTTGGATTGGGAAGTTTCCAGCCTCTGGGATCTACCAGACCATCAGGTTTGAATCCCAGATCTGGGGCTGGAGCTATTGCTCAGTGGTAGAGGGCTTGCCTCAATGCACAAGGGCCTGGGTTCAAACTCCAGCACTGTAAAAAATAATAAATAATAATAAATAGAAAGAAAAATAAATTCAGCTGGGCATGGTGGTGCATGCATTGAGTCTCAGCACTTGGGAGGCAGAGGTAGGAGGATTGTCATGAGTTTGAGGTCACCCTAAGACTACATACTGAATTCCAGGTCAGCCTGGGATAGAGTGAGACCCTATCTTGAAAAAACAAAAAAGAAACAATTGAAAAAACTCCTTGTGTGAACCCTAGCTCTGATGTGTGACCTTGATTGAGTCACTTTCTCACTTTGATCCTCAGTTGCTTCATTGTAAATGAAAATCTCTATATGAGAACCTTGCTGGAGACTTGGGGGTTCCTTAAACATTTATTGAGCACCCTGCCAGTCCAAGGCTGGGCACAGTATACAGTGGTGGAGAGAACATGTTGGCCCTATCTTCCTGCGGCTCCACTTGCCTGGCACCTTGAAAGGATTAATGCGTACCAAGTTACCACCCTCCCTTCCCCATTATAGTGTCCTCTGCTCCCCAGCACCCTCTGCTTTTCCAGAGGTGGCAGAGGTGAGGGCCCTAAGAGAGGCCCTGAGCCAATCTATTGTCCATACATGCTTTGCCCCTGAGTCTGGACTAAGGCTGAGTGTGTGTCCCCTCCTCGGGTCCTGTGTGCCTCTTTCAGAAGGTGGCTAGGTCAGCATGGTCCCTCAGGCTCTGGCCTGCTTCCCCATTTCCTGGGTTCCAGGAACCCCATGACTGCTGATTCTGACAGCCTGATTCCTGGAGAGGCCTCCGCCCTCCAGACAGCCTGGGGAGGAAGCGAGTAGTAGTATAATCAGAAGAGCTGACAGAACAGTCAAGCAAAGGGACACTCAGTTTGACGTCCATATGAACAGATTTGGGTGCACACTGCCAAGTCTGGGGATAGAGGTGACTTTGGGACTCCAGTCCTAAAAAGGACTCAAAGGAGATTGGAACCATAGGGACTTCCACAGCCTGAGTCCAGGATATGGTTCTGTTAGATATAACCCATGCAACCTGAACATCTCCAAGCCAGTTTCCCCTTCTGTAAAATGGGGACAGGACAGCACCCGCCTCCTGGGATTGCCGCTGTCTGGAGCTCATGAGATACTGCCCATAGAGTGGCTGGCAGATCGCAGGCAGTAAAGAAGTCCAAGTTCTGTTCCTTGCCTCCTCCTCCCACATCCACCACATCCTCAACCCCAGCCAGATGGGGCCTGGAGAAGGGGAACTGAGAGGCCGCTTACCCCACAGCAGGAGGGAGGATGGATGAGGTGCAGTGTTGATTCCTGGTATCCATTCTGGTTACTTGGGCTGCCCTATGCCCACTCTCTGGTCTGGGACAAGGACTTCTCATTGACTCAGAATCAACACAGGGCATATCTGAGACATCTGGGAGAGGGGCAGCTTTTCTAGCCCTCAGCAGATTAGGTGCAGGGGACTTGGGGGAGTCATCTACACTTAGCGGCTTGAAACTTCCAATAAGAGGCTGGAGAGACGGCTCCAATGGTCAAAGTGGTTTAAGTAGTTAAAGGCACTTGCTTGCAAAGCTCAGGTTCAATTCCCCAGTACTCACATATAAATCCAGATGCATAAAGCCCTGCTGTGGCAATATTACCCCTTGTCTCAAATAAGTAAATAAAAATAAAACAATAAACCCTCTCAATAAGGTGCCATGGAGCCTGTCCTTAGGGAAATTTTGGGTCTCCCAGTGCTCCCTGGATAAGGGAGAGCACCCTCAGATCTTTTTTTTTTTTTTTTTTTTTTTTTTTTTTTTTTTTTTTGGTTTTTCCAGGTAGGGTCTCACTCTAGTCCAGACTGACCTGGAATTCACTCTGTAGTCTCAGGCTGGCCTTGAACTCACGGAGATCCTCCTACCTCTGCCTCCCTAGTGCTGGGATTTAAAGGCGTGCGCCACCACGCAGGAATCAACACTGCACATCAGATCTTGACCCTTGTCTGACTCCCAACTCGTTTCAGGGACTTCCTGCCCCGAGGATCTGGAATTGTCACTCGACGTCCCCTGGTCCTGCAGCTGGTTAATTCTCCCACAGGTACTGCAACAGAGAGGTGTGACCTGTCCACTCCCCCCCCCTCCCCAGGGTGAAGTTCAGCCTAGTCCCTGAAGTTGTTTGATGAGTGACTACACCAGGGACATGGCCCATCACTAGGGCCTCTAGTCACCATCTGGATGGTGGAGACCTGGATGGTTGTGTCTGGAGGTGGGGAATGTCTATTGCGAGTGCGAGATGGCACCATGTGTGGTTTTTGAGGGGGGGGGCATGACACCTGCTCTCCTCCCCTCCCGTCTTCTGGAGCAGAGTATGCCGAGTTCCTGCACTGCAAGGGGAAGAAATTCACCGACTTCGAGGAGGTCCGCCTGGAGATCGAGGCCGAGACCGACCGGGTCACTGGCACCAACAAGGGCATTTCACCAGTGCCCATCAACCTGCGGGTCTACTCGCCCCATGGTGAGACCTGGCCACGCCCCCTCGTGGCTTTTCTGCCTAGCCATGCCCCCAAGCACATTTTCTGGGGCCCCGCCCCTTTCTGGCATGCCCCCTCCTCCTTCGCATCATCGCAATCTGCACCCTGCCGTGGCCCCACCCACTTAGGCCCTTTCCCTAGCCCCACCCACCTAGCCCACCCTCACTAGCCAAGGCTCTTTAACTGGACCGGCCCGTGGCCACGCCCCCACCTTGACCCCACCTTCTCTCCGTCCTGTCCAGTGCTTAACTTGACCCTGGTGGACCTGCCCGGAATGACCAAGGTCCCTGTGGGGGACCAACCTGCCGACATCGAGTTCCAGATCCGGGACATGCTTATGCAGTTCGTCACTAAGGAGAACTGCCTCATTCTGGCCGTGTCCCCTGCCAACTCTGACCTGGCCAACTCCGATGCCCTCAAGATTGCCAAGGAGGTGGACCCCCAGGGTAAGTTCCTGGCTGGTGGTCGATGTTTGAGGCTCCACAATAGTCTAGTCTTACTTTAGGGAAAAACCCTGGAGGGTCGAAGTAGAATAATGATGGGGATTATGCCTTTAATAATCATTTGAAGTCTTGGTGTGGTGGCTCACACCTTTAATCTTAGCACTGGGGAGGCAGAGGCAGGAGGATTACTGTGAGTTCAAGACCAGCCTGGGACTACAAAGTGAGTTCCTGGTCAGCCTGGGCTAGAGTGAGACCCTACCTCACAAAAAAAATATATCATTGGAAAGGCCTGTGACAAGTGGCCTGTAATCCAAGCAGTTATTTGATTTTTTTTTCTAAATAGTTAGGAGTTAGAAGCAGGATCAGGAGTTCAAGGCCAGTGCAGCTACATGATGAGTTCTAGGCTAGCCTAGACTACATGAAATCTGTTGCAAAAAGCAGGGCTGGGGATGTAGTTCAGTTGGTAGAGTGCCTGACCAGCATGTGTGAGGCCCTGAGTTCAATCCCCAGCATAGTTTAAATGGGCTGTAATCCCAGCACTCAGGAGGTGGAAGCAGAAGGACCAGGAGTCATCCCTGGCCACATAGAGAGCTCAGGAAAGTCTGGGCTGCACAGACCCTGTCTTCAAAAAAGGAAAAAGAATCATTTTAGCAGGACTGGGGATATCCCAGTGGTTAGATTATTTGCCTAGCATGGGAGAGGCCCCAGGACTCCACACACACAGAAGGTCATTTTGGTACTCAGTGCGGTGGCACACACATGGGATCCCATCACTAGGAATGTGGAATGATGTGATTTTAGCCGGATGTGGTGGCACATGACTTTAATTCCAGTACTAGGGAGGCTGAGGTATGAAGATCCATGTGAGTTTGAAACCAGGCTGGGCTACAGAATAAGTTCTAGGACCCTGCCTCGAAAAAAAAAAGGGGGGGACTGGGAAGATAGCTCAGTGGTTAAAGGCACTTTCTTGAAAAGCTTGCTGGCCTGAATTGAATTCCTCAGAACCTATGGAAAACCAGACACATGTGGCACATGCATCTGGCATTCATTTGCTGTGGCAAGAGGCCTTGGTGTGCTCATACATAAGCCCCCACCCACACACATGTGTAAATAAACAAATCGAATTTATGAAAAAACAAAGATCATGATTTTGAGGCCAGACCAGACTATATATAATAAGTTTGAAATCAGCCTGAGCTCAGTAACCAGATTTTGTCTCAAAAAAGAAAAGAAAAATTTCTAGGCATGGTGGTGCACTCCTTTAATCCCAGCACTCAGGAGGCTGAGGTAGGAGGATTGCCATGAATTCAAGGCCAACCTGGGGATACATAGTGAGTTCCAGGTCAGCCTGGGTTAGAGTGAGACCTTGCCTCAAAAAACACAAAAGGGGCTGGAGAGACAGCTTAGCAGTTAAGGTGTTTGCCTGCAAAGCCTAAGAACCCAGGTTTGATTCCCCAGTACCCATATAAAGCCAGATACACAAAGTGGTGCATTCATCTGGAGTTCCTTTGAAGTGGCTAGAGACCCTGGGACACCCATTCACACACACACATAGTGTGTGTGTGTGTGTGTATCTGCTTGCAAATAAATAAATAATAAAAAGAAACAAACACAAAAAGATGGGCATGGTGGTACATTTCTTTAATACCAGCACCCAGTACTTGGAAGGCAGAGGTAGGAGGATTGCTGTGATTTTGAGGCCCCTGAGACTACATAGTGAATTCCAGATCAGCCTGGGCTAGAGCGAGACCCTACCTCGAAAAACCAAAATAAATAAAAATAAAAAAACATTAATCCCAGCACTTGGGAGGCAGAAGTAGGAGGATCGCTGTGAGTTCGAGGCCAGCCTGAGACTAGAGAGTGAATTCCAGGTCATCCTGGGCTAGATCGAGACCCTACCTTGAAAAACCAAAATAAATAAATAAATATAAAAAAACCCCCATCATTTTGGTCACTGTGGAGCATGAGAGAGGAGCTTGAGTGAGTGAGGGAGTGGGCAAGGACTAAAGACAGGGTGGTAGGTCTCCTTGTGAGGGTGGATATAGACGTGATAGTCCTCCTGCCGTCACCCTCCAGGTCAGCGCACCATTGGGGTCATCACCAAGCTCGACCTGATGGATGAGGGCACAGATGCCCGGGATGTGCTGGAGAACAAGCTGCTCCCCCTCCGCAGAGGTAGGAAGGCCACCTCCTGCCCCATTTCACTGCCCTACCCTCATCTTCCTCCCTGCAGGGCTGGCTGCCTCTGACCTTGACCCTATCCACAGGTTACATAGGGGTGGTAAACCGGAGCCAGAAGGACATCGATGGGAAGAAGGACATCACTGCTGCCCTGGCTGCCGAGCGCAAGTTCTTCCTTTCCCACCCATCCTACCGCCACTTGGCTGACCGCATGGGCACACCCTATCTGCAGAAGGTCCTCAATCAGGTAGGGGAACAGGCCAGGATGGAGCCTGGGGAAGTGAGCGTACCTTCAGTGCATCTTGAAGGTGACTAGGAGAGGTTAGTATCAGTCTTGTTCCCGAGCACAAACCTAGATCCAGAAAAGTGATACAGCTTGTCCTCAGCCCCCCGGGGAGGTAGTGACAGACAGCTGTGTTGA
>PVHP010052203.1:0-11183 GCA_004024765.1 Zapus hudsonius
TCATCCACCACGACTCAGGGAAATATGCGGAAGAGGGGGCGGAAAGATTGTGAGAGCCGTGGTGGGGGAGACTATCCAGAGGTACGGACAGGAGAACCTGGCTGATTACTAGTCTATCCATGGTCCCCTGTCACAAGGACTGATCCAGACGACCCATGGAGGAGGTTATCCAGTGGAGGGGAGAGGGGAGGGCAGTGGGGAATTGGGGATAACAACTCATTGTTTGCCCACTAAATGTTGTAACTCATTATGGATAATAAAAAAAAGAAAAGAAAATACTTAATGTAGAATTTTGGCCTCTACATGCATGCACACATGTGTACCTACACATATGAACACTCATACACACATTCACCACACACATACATAAACAAAAACACCATACTCAGTTAGTGCAAATCAAGTCTCTAGCAAGTAGAAATACAGTTCAAAAGTCGAGATGCTTTAAAATGCTGTATCAATAGCACATTAAAATGAGCACATTATTCAAAGAAGCATCTAGACATACTGATGGATGTATGGACAGATGTTCTGGTATAATTTCAGAGACAACAATTGAATTGATGTAGTAAAACATATGAGACAAGATTCAGAAAAGCATGGCTGTCCTAAGGAAAGAAGGGGGAACAGTAACTTTTACAAGGCTTTTTTAATGAAAATCTTAGCTTCTAAAACAGGCAGTTCGCAATTCTGGCAATGGTTATGTTTTAAGAATCATATAGGTCAATTACTTGGAACTTTTATCATATTTTCTTTTAGAAGAAAGATTATAAGTAATTGTTTGGATTTCCAAGCAAAACCAGAACCATCTGTCTATTTAACCTCTAACAAAACCAAAAGATTGCTCTAATACAGAGTTTCATAATCTTTTTCCACTTACAACCTCTTTTGACCCAAGAAAGATTTGTTCAACTACAGGAATATAAGTAGATAAAATAGGTATACAAACCAAACCTTTACTAATAATAAGCCATAAAGAAAGTTATTTTTACACATGATCTTAGCCAAATGGCCAAGAAGCATTAGGAAAGATATTTTTAAACAATTATTTGATAACCATAATTTTAAATATTTTATTCATGTATTTATTTATTTGCAAGCAGATAGAGAAGAGGAGAGAGAGGCATGCCACGGCCACTAACCACTGCAATCTCCAAATGCATTCACCACTTTGTGCATCTGGCTTTATGTGGGTACTAGGGAGTAAAACCTGGGTCATTAGAATTTTCAGGCAAGTGCCTTATCTACTGATCCATCTCTCCAGCCCATAATAAACATAATTTTGCAATTTATTAAAGATGAAAGTGGACTGAAGTGATTGCTCAGCAGTTAAGGTGCTTACCTGCAAAGCCTAACCACTTGGGTTTGATTCCCCAGTAACCACATAAAGCCAGATGCACAAAGTGGCACATGCCTGTGCAATTTGTTTGCAGTGGCTGGAGGGCCTGTCACACCCATTCTCTCTCTCTCTATCTATCTCTCATCTCTCTCTTTTGCTTGCTTGCTCTCTCTGCTTGCAAATAAATAAAAATGATCTATTGCACAAGATGAAAGTAAATTTGCATAGTGAGATGAATGTGCTGGTTCATTTTTACATAATTAACTCTTGGCTGAATATTTGATACTTCAGGACACAGACTATCTCCAACTTTATTCAGTTTATTGAAATTATCAATACTGACAATGCTGCTTCACATAAACACATAGTACAAAATCGTAAAAGTATGTTTAAGACTATTTTTTGAAGTTGTTAGAAATTGTCCAACTCCTAAGGTAAAATTCATTCCTGGATTGTTTGTATGAAACTCAAGTCAGTAACTCAAACAATGTTCAAATCAAACATTTGAGCACAATGTAATCCAAAGATAAACTAACTTGATAAGTACTAAGGAATGACAGTAGGAAATATTTAAATATTATGCTTCTCTAACAGCAGAAAAATTTGTATGTACAATAAAAACAGTGTACTTCATTACATTCAATATTCTTGCCTCTGCGCAGAGATGTTTCAGCCAATGTTCATTGACATGGTGTAGCCTGATGTCATGCACGGGCAACATGCACATGTTGTATGTTCAAAACCATGGCTGCAGTGAGGTTGTGTGATGGAACATGAGCAAGCACTGCCTAAAACACCTCAGGTTCATGACACATTTGATTTGGAGTTACTTTTGGATCAGAAACCTTTTGCTGTTGCCATTTTTTTGTGACCCTGATAATTTGATGAAATGACCCCATATAAAGTCACAAAACACAGACTAAGAATCGGGATCTAGCACTTGCTTTGGAAGCCCATATGCTAAAAACAGAATAATAGAGAAGGCTAGCATGACCCATGTACACAGAGATGCTTTCATCTAGGGAATCTTTGCTTCTGTTTCTTCCAGTAACCCCAGGGGCTGCTTTAGCTTGAAAGGTTTGTCTGGGTGCTGAAGATCTTGGCTCGTCTTTCCTATCTCATTATCCCAAGCTTAGCATCCCCCATCCATGCTATTACTGGCAGGTAGTCTCAAGGAAAATGTAACCCTCCTAGAATTCTGTTTCTGTGGTCCTGCTCTTTGATACTCTGGCTACACAGCTCACAGTGTCTGAGTCATCCCGGCTGCGGCTGACACCTCTCCTTCTGATAATGCAGAAATGTCTCAAAAAGTATATCCTATGCACAATATAGATGTTCTGAAGCCAGGGATTTCCAAAGCTCTTACCCATCCATAATGACTAAAGTGAAAAATTCAGGCCATCGATTGTTTTTCGGTTTAAACCATATAGAAAAAAAATGCTCGTATTTCCCTCACACCATCCTCCACCAGCTGAGAGAAAGCACATGTGATATTTTTCTTCTTTTTTCTTTAAACTTTTATTGACAATTTTATACATGTACAACTGTATTTTGACCACAGTTCCCTCCTACCCTTTTCCCTTGCCACACTCCCCCATATTCATGCCACTGTACCCCTTCCTCCCTTCAACAAGTCCCTCTATTATTTTAATATCTTCATTTATTTTATTTATTTACATTTTTGCCTTCCTTCATCATCCACAATGACATGTTGATGAATTCAATAATATGCAGGTCATGAGAGCTGCTGTGAAGTCATGGATGCAACAGCCACCACATGTCCAGAATACAACATTCCCATACTTCCTCCCACCTCCCCCGCATTGTTCTGTGAGCTTTGGTCAGTGTGAGGGGGATGTCTCATTTAATGCTGAGCATTTAGCTATTGCTTCTGCTCAGCACTTTGATGAGTCTGAATCTCCCTTGTAGTCACCATTACCTTGAAAATAGCTTCTCTGATCAAAAGTGAGAGCAGCACTACTATATGATCATAAACATGGGCATTTGGAGGGTAATTTGATGGGGACAATTATCCATTTAGTCAGACAACAGTAGTAGCTTCCCTCCCCCAGCACCTATGACCTCCCAAACCATAGACTTTTGATTAGGTTTTCAGTACCAGACATGAATGTCCTCCCACTAATCTGAGAGCAGTTGATTACCCCCATGATATGCAACTATTGCATTGGCAGGATTGTATTGCCTGGCTGGCCAGTTGTATAGTTTGCAAGGTTCATGGCTGGTAAAGATTTGATGAGTTTTATCCAATAGCCTGCATATCACTTTCTAGACCTATGGCAGGTAGTTATCAGGGAGGAAGCTTCTAGCTCAGTACCAGCTTGCTTTCATTGTCTGGCAGCCTACTCATGTGGTGTCTTCAGCAGTGGGGTCTTACATTCTAACTCTGTTAAGGTCAATTGTTCTTAAGTAGTCTGTTTCTTTCACTTCAACAAATTCAGTCCATCAAGTTGTAATGAATGCATACAATGTGTCAAACAATTAGCTATATGCTGGGTATATAAACTACTTTGTTAGCCTCCCCGACTAAAAAGCATTCTTTTTCCACTTTTTTTCAGAAATTTTTTTCAATTTATTGATTTATTTGAAAATGATTCACAGTGACACCCATGTATAAAATCAGACACATTGCCTTGTTTAGCTGATTTCTTCTCCGTTGGTATTGTGATTTTTTTCATTCACAAATAATCAAAATCTCAAAATACTCAATAAAAAAATCATTAAAAAGAAGTCTCTCAGTAGAATTGACCCATTCCTATCCTTTCCTTCATATTTCAAAGTAGTCCTTACAAATTTCCCTTTAATCCACCTAATGTTTTATCTCCCCCACTGTCTCTTCACTCCATTCCAATAAACTCCTTTTTTAATGTAAGGATATAGCTCAGTGGTTGAGCACGTGTAGCATGTTCAAGGCCATGAGTTTAATCCCTATCATGCAAAAAAAAAAAAATGAGCACCTAAATTCCTTTTTTTTTTTTTTTGAGCCAGTGTCTTCCTGACTCAAAACCGGCCTGAAAACCACTTGATAGTCCTAATGATCCTCCTGCCCAGTCTCCTGAGGGCTGAGAGTTCCTGTAGGAATTGCCGTGCCTTGTTCCATTCCTATAAGATCTTACTGGCACACATCTGGATGCTCAAAAGAATATTACTTTTCCTCTTCTTGTATTTTTGTCTAGTTAACACTCCATAAGATTTCCAGACCATGTTGCCCAGGCACAGCCCAAGCCATGTCATTTATATCCACAAAAGTCTTTAGTGACTTTCCATTGCCTGCCTAGGTATTTCTTAAACTTTAAAAATGCATAAATATACTTTTTGAGATAAGACCCTGAATTAAATTTAGTACATAATCCAAGATGGCCTTGAACTCACTAATCTTCTTTCCACCACTTCGCAAGTGTTGAGATTACAGGCATATACAACCATACCTGGTTCAATATATAGATATACTTTTATTTTTGACAAAGCAGCCCAGACTAGCCTTAAACATATGCTCCTCCTGACTTGTTCTCCTGCTTGCTAAAATATTTCAGTTTAATATTTGAGACCAAAGTGTTCACTTTTAAACTGACAAAAATATAAGATTTCAGAGCCTACATTTGCTTTTGTGGTTAGATGGTATAAGATCATACTATTAGGTTGTTTGACTAGGACTTCCTAAAGCAATTAGTGCTTGAATTTGGTGGCAAGTACCACCACATTTGGCTGGGTATACTTTTAAAGGAAAAAAGATATCTTAAATTATTTTTATTAACACTTTATAGAAAACCATAAAGGTAATATTATATTTACATTAAAATGTCCTGTACAACCATAAGCTAAAATAACTTTAGAAATTGAATAAAAAATACAATCATCAAAACAATAAAAGTCAAAATAAGAATAATCTCATATGACAGATAATGCTTGGCTTAAACAAAATCATCTTCTTGAACACAAGCATAATACTGACTGCTAGGGCATAGGTTTGCTGGTGGTGGTGTGTATTTTAGGCTCACTTCTCCTGTAATGCACCTGTGATTACTAATCCTCCCACTTCTTGATTCAAAGCCCTAGAACATCTTCATTGTATACTGGTGATGTCATTTGGTTTCAACTAGGGCAAAGGCATCAGTATCATTTACTTTTCCAACTGCCTCTAATTGCTTAGGGAGTCCTAGTCAAACAACCCAATAGTATGATCTTATACCATCTAATCACAGAAGCAAATGTAGGCTCTGAAATCTTAAGTTCTCATTTTCAGTTTAAAGGGTGAAGGCTTGGGTCACAGACATTACACTGAATTTATTTTTTTAGATTGTGCTTTAGATAAAGACAACATTAAAATTTTCAATTCCCACTGACATTAATCTGGCCATTGAAATACATCACATCTTTAAAAAAACTTTGTAGGATATGGCATGGGTTTTCATGGTCTGCTTCCATCCATCCTGCTTTCCAGTCCTGTTCCAGATAAATACTCTCCTAAAAAGCTTGGATCTTGGTTTAAGACACAGCCACAACAGGAAGAAAATATAGGTGTGGCATGAAGTAGAACTAATCTCTCATTGTTGCAAAACTAATTCTAAAGAAAAGACATGGATTTTTTTAAGAGTATGTCTGTATATTATTTTTTTAAATATTGGCCAAGCCAGGAGTGCTGGCACACGCTTTTAATCCCAGCACTTGCCAGCACTTGGGCAGAAATAGGAGTTCAAGGCCACACTGAGACTACATAGTGAATTCCAGGGCTAGAGTAAGACCCTACCTCAGAAAAACATAAAAAGAAATATTGGCCAAGATAGCAGAGGACACTAATGCACTGACTGCTAAAATCTCCAGAGAATAAATTAGGGATAGTTAGAGAGCAGCAATCTCCTGAGGTGAGTCATGATGGGAAAACACTAGTTTTAATAGCAAAGAAGGAAAAGAAATTTAAGAAAATTGAACAGAAGAAGAATCTCTATAGTCCATTGAGGAGACCTCAACCCCAATAGGGAGTTCTCTGCTCCCAGTGTGGAGTGAGTACAACTGTGGAAGGTTGGGACCATAGCTTACAAAAGACAGACAACCAGAAAATTCATACTCTAGTCTTAGTACCAGATAATTTATGAGGAAAAAGAGAGAGAAAGAATAAGGGACAAAATCCAAGCCAGCAGCTGTGCTAACAGAATGGACAGAGACCAAAGGGGGATATAAAAGAAAGTCAAAATTACAACCAACACCAGAAATATCACTGAGCAAACATGAACATGAACAAAGAACCAAGCATAATTTTGGGGGTCCACATGCCATATAAACGCCAGGAAAAATTCTCTCTTCTTAGGAATTGAACAGCTCTGTGGCAAGCAGTCATTATGAAAAGATCCCTGCTGTATCAGAAACCAGATGGTTCCAAAATCAAAGATCCTAGTCTAAAGTGAATAGAGAGATTATATCTCAACCCAATAAGGGCTCTATGCCACAGACCTAAAGCTCATACTAAATGAGGGAAAACTTAAAGCATTCCCACTATGGTCTGTAAAAAAAACAACGTTGTCAGCTCTCTCCACTGCTATTTGACATAGTATTTGAATGCTTAGCTCAAGCAATAAGACAAGAAAAAGAAATTAAAGACATATAAATTAGAAAGGAAGAAGTCAAACTAGCCATATTTGTAGATGATATAATTCTATACTTAAGTGACCCAAAAGATCCCAATAAATGCTGGTGAAGAACCCTCATCCACTGTTGTTGAAAGTGCAAACTTGTAATCCTCTGTGGAAATCAGTATGGAGATTCCCCTAATATCTATAAATAGAATAGACCTACTATTTGGCATATATATATATATATATATATATATATATATATATATATATATATATATATATATATATACATACATACTTGCTCAACCATTTTAGTTGCTGCTACATTAATGATAATAAGGAACTGGAATCAGCCCAGATACCCATCAACTGATGAATGAATAATTAAGGTGAAGTACATACACTTAATGGACTTCTACTCATCAGTAAGGAAAAATGAAATTATGAACTTTGCAGAAAAATGGATGGACCTGGAAAAAAACATTAAATTAGGCTACTCAGGCTCAGGAAGACAAACACTATGTGTTCTCTCTCACATGCAGATTCTAACATGAAATAGTCTGATTTACTCATAAGTCATAGTAAGCATCAGTAGTACAGGTAAGGAAGCTATAATGTGGCTTCAAACAAGGTAAAGCAGGGAAGGATTCAAGGAGTGATATTACACAGGCAAGTGGAGGGACAGAATGCAGGGGTTGGAAGGGTCTAAGGTGGACTGGAGTAAGGGAGAGAGGAGAGGAGGGAGATACACAAAACTAATGATGGCATGAATTATCATAGCAGAAACCTTTCTCTGGCCTAGCTAATTAAAAAGAGATGGAGGATAAATAAGACAGATGCACCCCAAAATAATGGAGATAGCTTCACCATAAACACTAGGCAGTCGGTAGTAAATCCAAGTTCCAGAATTGGGTTACACTTCACAGTAAGTTATTCACTGCTGAGACCCATAAAGCCCCCAAAACATTTCTGGCCAATAAAGCCTGAAAATAATTCAGACCATTGCCAAAGCACTTGGTTACCCACCAGAACTAAACAGTAAGACCCTATTGCTAAAGACCCCACAAGCTGCAGTCACAGGACATTAAGAGATTATGTTGGAGACAAGATGAAGCCAGATTCCTGCTTGCTTGCTCTCATAGTGTTGGAAAGTGCTCTGCAAGCTGCTGAGGGGATAAAGGTCACCAACAGAATTAACAAGGGGTAGCTCCTGCAGGCTACAAAATCAATGAGCCAGGCAAGATGTGCACACAAGCACAATAGTGGCACACAAGCTATGGGGCTTATCAACTGCTCTCTGATTGGATGTAAAGCCAATTTAGTGGAAGGGAATTCATACCTGGTACTGAGAACCAAGTCAGAAGCCTATGGCTTAGAAGGTCATAGACTCTAGGGAAGCTTCCACTGTTCTTTGGCTAAAATGAGAGGTTACACCCATGAAAAGATCTTGTAATTGGTTTATCCCCTTTCTTCCATGCTGCTCTCACTTTTGGGTAGAGAATCTGCTTTCTATTTTAGAAATAGATGGCAGTGAATACTGAGGAGACCCAAGACCCATCAGTATGACAAGAAAAGAAAGACAACTGCTTAACACAAGGTAAGCCATCTTTGTCACATCTCCCAGGGCCCAGGAAACATTACAGAGGAAGTGGCAAGTTAAATACGAGTGCTACTAACCTGAGAACATCCTCCAGGGAGATGGTGGTTGACATTGAGGAGACTCAAAACACATCAAAGCAGAAAATAAGAGGATGTGAGAACTCTCCAAGTTTCAGGGAACATGGTGGAAGAGGAGTAGAAAGAATGTAAAGAGCCAAAAAGTGTGGAGGTGTATGTAGTCTGAAGCACTCCCCCTTCCCACGACAGAGACTGACTGATACATTCATAACCCCACATTAATGACAGGTTAACCCCACTAAGGAGGGTCGTCAGTGGAATGTAGGTGGGGGGAAGGAACATAAGAGTATAACCCAATGGGAATATAACCAAAATGTAATATATTCATATATTAAAGTTCTCAATAAAATGGAATAAAGGGAAAGTAACCTCCCCCTCCAAAAAAAGTATAGTATCATTATTAGCTATGCTGCAAGTTTGAAGCTAGTCTGGGATATATTATACCCTGTCTCAAAAGGAAATATTGGCCAAAGAAAGCATTGAAGTGGAACGTATTAAAAGGTTTGGATAATCTGTTTCAAACAACATTTCTTAAATATTCCCTCATCACCACTCTGAACAAGTCCTATATTGCTATTGTTCATAGAATTCTCTCTCCCTAGACACTCCATCCCTCCATCTTCATTTCTGCTCCCTACATGTACTCAAACATCCTTCAATCCTTTATTCCTCCATTGGAATAACTACTGAACTTTACACTTCTTTAATGACACATAATACGTCCTTCCTTCTACTTTTACTTTTTAATCTCTTCATCTTATTACCAGATTCTTTCTTTGAATGTTGCAATGGGTCTTCAACAGCCTTGTATCCCTGACAGTGCCTAAAGTAGTGTGATGTTGATAACAAATATTCAATAAAGAGTTGCTGAATAAATTATTTTATTTAATCTTTATTAATATGAGTTTAATAGAAATGATACTAAGATTAGTTGACATGACAAATGTAGAACATGCCATGCAACTTTCTTTGTAATGAAGCTGCAAAAACTTCTGTCCTACAATGACTGATTATGTTTTTGCACAGTTGTAAAGCATTAGCTATGGAAAATGCCACAGAGGCAGAACTAATTTATCTGGTTAAAATTTCACATGGCATGAGAGAAGAATTATTTTTAAAGCTTATTCTTATGAATTATTTAATTAGCCTTCTCTACCAAGAGAACAAAATTAATTTAGAAATGAATATTACTGGGAAAGTTTTACAAATGTAAACGTTTTAAAACCTAGTAGTACTTATTATTAAATTTTAGTCTGAATACATCCCCCTAAACATCAAGGTAACTTTTCAATGGCTACCTTTGGGAATTAGGAGTGGTACAGAGAAGCTGGGAAAGACAAAATTAGTATAAACAAAGAACTACAAGGTGTAAAGGTATAAAGCATCCACATATTTAGGGTGTCATTGCATGTTTAGCTGACTAGGATGAGGATGAAGCCTGAGGAGTACTAAGAGACAAGATCTGGACATATTATGATTTGACTTTTGTCTTGGAAAGGTAAGAGGAAAAGGTCAGTTGGAAGCCAGGAAGATTAATAAAGATAAAGAAGCAATGATGGGGAAACTAGAGACAGCAACAATAGCGACAGAGAAAAGTGAAAAAAAATGAGAAATTTATTGAGCTAAAATAAAAGATCCAGTCATGGTGGCACATACCTGTAATCAAAGCACTCAGGAGGATTCCCAGCTCTAGTCCTTCATGGGCTACCAAACAGTTCAGGGCCACTCTGGGCAACAAAGTTAGACCTTGTCTCAAAAAAAAAGAGATACAACTGAAAAGTTAATCAATGTTTTGGTGGCACAAGGGAATGTTTGAAGAAGGTGTCCACTTAAAACCAGACTGAATGGTCTAGTGGACAAAAGCCAGTATGTTGAGAAAGCCATGAGTTCTGGACATATTATGACAACTTTTTCCCTCTGTTGGTCAAATCTCACATGGGTCCAAATTGAATAAACTTCTGTGACCTGAATGATGTATTCAAGATATAAGAGTTCCTAACAGATCCAGCCCAAAGTTGCTCACACTCTCATCACCTCCACTATTCAATCACCTCAATTCTCATCCAGGTCTCTGACTCAGAGATAACACTTGAGTTTCTTACCTTGTCATTACCTGGGTTCTTTGTCTACTGACCTTGAGAACAGAAGATGTTGACCTACTTAAGTCAACCCAAATCACGCTGGGAGGCTGAAATCCTGTCAGTTTTCTACAACTTCCAAAGGATATGAAGAGAGTATAGTTAAGAAGAGGAAATAGGCAGTGTATCTCTTGGAAATGTTCTCTCTCTCTCTCTCTCTCTCTCTCTCTCTCTCTCTCTCTCTCTCTTATTAGTTAATGTTCTCTTAATTGCATAATTAAAATTGTATTCGGATCTCCAGAGGGGGGCGGAGCAAGATGGAGGACGAGTAACAGCGTCGCCAGGACTCTCTTCGGAAAGGTTTGATCTCTTCAGCTGGGATCCAAACTTTGGTCACCAGCTGGACCTGAGTTCGGGCCCCCCTCCCTCCCCAGCCCCTGGGCCAGAGCAGAAGGGGTTCTCCAGCAGCTCTCTGCTCCCCAGCAGAGCAGAGGACCATGC
>PVHP010052204.1:0-11211 GCA_004024765.1 Zapus hudsonius
AAAATTATATCTTTATTATCCACATTTACATACACTGAAAGAGCAAATAATGTGTTGGTATCCCCTGTTCCCTGATTTCCCTCCTCCCTGTCCCCAATCAGCTGGGTATCCTCCTCCATGGGCAAACTGGGTCAGTCCATGGCATAGGAGGTTATGGATAGCCTAGGAGTCAACCTGGTTCCACCGACCTTTTTATATTGTTACGGAAGGGAGCCATGTCTCTGGGAGTTCTCTCCCACCATGGCTCTTACAATCTTTCTGCCCCCTCTTCCGCTCAGTTCCCTGAGTCATGGTGAGTGAGTATTAAGGCTACTTTATTGTTGAGGTCTTAGGGGCTTCTGTACTTCTGCTTTAGGTTATGTTGAAAATCATTGTGTACCACATATTTTTTAAAAACTTCTTTTATATTTTTAATAGGTTATACACTATTATCCCCTCACCCCAATTCCCATTACTCTGAGGGTCCTCTCAGTGAGATTATGGTTATCACTGTGGGGTCACAAAGACCTTAGTGGCAGTGAGGGACCATGCCTCAGGGTATTCCTACCCACTCTGTAGAACTAACAATCTTTCCATGCCCTCTTCCAAAACATTCCCTGAGCCATGACAGGCCTGTTGTCAGCCTGACTTAGTGTTGAGGTCTTTGTATTATTTTTTTTTTTTTGAGGTAGGGTCTCGCTCCTCCCCAGGCTGACCTGAAATTTCCTATGTAGTCTTAGAGTGGCTTCAAACTCACTGAGATCCTCCTACTTCTGCCTCCCACGTGCTGGGGTTAAAGGTAAGGCCGCTACAACTGGCTTTATAACTATTTTTTAAAAATACTTTTATTGATTTATTTGTGAGGAGAGAGAGAGAAATAAATATGGGCATGCCATGGCCTCTTTTGGCTACAAGCCAACAAATCAACTCGGATTCATGCACCACTTTGTGCATCTGGGTTTACATGGGTCCTGGGGATGAATCCTAGGCCAGCAAGCTTTGCAAGAAAACACCCTTAACCACTGAGCCCAGTATACCACATATTGACACAGAGACATTAATTATATTAATGACTTATTACTTTTCATTCTAGGAATATAGTCTTAGTAATTTAATAGCTCCTTCACTTGGTGGTATTCATTGTGATTCTATTTCAAATCAATTGGAATATATACATGTGATATTTATTTCTGTGAAGATATTCACACACTTGATAAGAAAGTCTTCTCATATTTTAGTTTTTGGAATATATTCTAAAACGTGTCTTACAAAATGGTCTAATAATATACTTCCCAAAGCAGTATGTCTGTATCCATTTCTCATACACTGATCATACTATTTCTTTGCCTATTAGGATGACTTGCATCAAATAACATATTTTGTCTTGTCAACATATAGTGAACACATAAATTGAGATATTTGAAATCTTTATCTTGGAATTAATCCTCTGCTATCCAGTGTGTATTTACTATATCTAAATATCTCAAGGCAGAAATTGAATTTTTATTCAATATACTTGCCTCCAGCCTGTGGTTAAAGAATATAATTGGAAATTTATGTTAACAAACCCAGGCTGCTTAAACATTCGTAATCAACTCTCAATAATGGGATCAAGTATCAGGTTTGAAATTTAAATTAATTAAAGTTAAACAAAATTTAAGATTCAGTCACTCTAGTCGTATTTCAAGAGCTAAGTGGCTACGCATGTCTAGTGACCACAGCACTCTACAGTGTGGTTTATGGGGTCTTAGTGTGTCAAGTCTCTGTGTGGTCTGTGGAACCCAGTAGTCTCTGCAGGACCCTGGTTTCAGCAGCTCTGTCTGCCTCGAATCCATGTCCTCTAAGATCCTCATGGATTGCCAGTTCTACTCTGTATCTCTTCTTATGCGTTCCCTTAGCAGCAGGCACTCCTGTCTCTACTGCTATCCCCTTCCATTTCTCATCCTTCTCTCTCCTTATGTCTCCCAAAACACTGTTTTTTCTTTTTTCCACACTAGAAAATAAGTACTCTGAGGGCCAGGATGTATGCGCACTACTTAATTCTCAGAGCTTTACAAACAGCTAATGCTCAGATATTTGGTTAACATGAAATGTCTCTTATTACTCCTAGTTATTAACAGACCCTATGTGTATATGCAGCTTGCTTCTGGTCCCTTTTTAATTCACTTTTCATTCTAATTATTCATCTGTGATCCACTTTCCCCTGT
Source organism: Zapus hudsonius (assembly GCA_004024765.1). NCBI lineage: Eukaryota > Metazoa > Chordata > Mammalia > Rodentia > Dipodidae > Zapus > Zapus hudsonius. Next base: position 2,187 of record PVHP010052204.1, read on the forward strand.
CAAAATTCTTATCTTACCCCATTAGCTCTCTAACAAATTTTAATTTCCACTGATGGTTCAGTGGATGAGAGATATTTTCTCTTTAAATATAGACTCGTGCTCGATTTAGACATTCACATAAATACATATAAGGAACTCTTGTAAAAACTAGCACTAGGATTAAACAATAGTAAGGTCAGCTGTTGCAGAAAGCAAACAAACAAAAAAGAAACAAAAAAAAAACAAACACCTTTCCTAGGGTGACACAAAAACACATCTCCTCAGATAGGACACAAACAATAGACCAAAGGATGATTATATCAAAACCAGTTGGTTGAACCAATGAGTTTATTGGGGTTACTTACAGAGTGGGGTGAGGAGTTGCTTACAGGAGCAATAGCTGATTTAACAGAGGCTCATCACATCCTAGATGACACCCTCCCCATAACTGCTTCAACTCAAAGGCAGCTGAATCACCAGAAAGCCCAACCCAGTGAGGCCATGGTTCATGGAAGCTGCATCTCTGGAGCACTTGCAGGCAGCTCCATGGGAGAATCACTCATCCCAAGCAGTTCTTTTCCCTTTTTATAGCCTTAGTGCCAGATTGCAGCCCTTTCCCTGACTTTTTGACTCCCTGAGTCTCTGGAATTTCCCTCCTGTACCACCTCCTCCCAGGAAGGGAGGCTTGTTTCTAGCTAACATGACTTCCTGAATCCCCATCTTATCTTCAATTCAGAGGAATTCTGCTACATCAACAAATAAATTTTACCAAGAAGATATGTTAAAAAGAAACTATTTTATCCCTCCCGGTACTAATCTCCAAAATAGAGCTTCTCTACGATTTTGCAAAGGATGGTAATTTCCGTCTCATACATCTATGTTGCATAAAGATTACCTGGCTCTGAAGAGATCATAAACTCAGAAAATTGTATCAGTGGTGCTAAAATAGGAATAAAATCATCAATGGCTTTATCAGCTCTTCTCCAATCAAAGAACAGATATCACGTTACCACATATTTTTTTATAAACACAAGTGATGTAATATATGACAAATTTTTATTGTAATAAAGTACCCAAAATTATGGCAGGAGCAACCATTTACAGAATGCTCCCTGGTTTTTTTTCTTCTATAATCTTTCTGAAGTAGTTTTTTTTTTTTTTTTTGAAGATACATAATGCAGAAACCAATGCAAGTGAAATTTTAATGAATGAAGCTAATTTTACAAATATTTATCGCTCTCTATAAACTTACATATTCCAGTACTTGTTCTGAAGTTACAAAATTACAGCCTCCAGAGGGAACTTTTTAGTTTGCCCATTTGCTTAATAGCACCTTGAGTGAGTCTTCCAAGTTCTCAACAGGGTAATGCTTTCCTATGGCTACCACTGTCTTTGTTACTTCAGGATGGGTTTTTCTAATGCTTTCTAATTAAATCTCGATTTGAAGACTCTCAAGGGAGTCAGGTTGTAAAGCTGCTCATTTGTAGTGAAATTGAGCATATGGAATGTGTAGCGCTGGACTTTCTGTCCCTGGAATAGCTCAGTATTTGAATTCGAGGCAGCTAAACCTAATTTTAACATAGCTCACGGATAACCAGATTAAATAGAAAACTAGAATTGCATAGGAACCAGTAGCTGGCTTTATGGTCCTTGGCAGTATTCAGTTGATTTTCCTTGCACCCTTCCCACACGTCTCTGTATGGGCTTCTTGTGTTGCTTCAAGACCTCGGGATATGTCCCTTTCTTCTGGGAAACAATTTTCACAGGCAGCTGATTGCTTCTTATTCTCAGATACCACAGTCCTTTAATAATAGGCAAATAGATATAACATTTTACACACAGGCAATAAACCACTTATTTATTTTTAACAGCTACAGACCAAGGGATCCATATGTCCTTAAATCCTTAACTCAATTTTCTCCTTCCTCACTTTACCACTCATCAAATGCTAACCATTTCATCCTTACTGTTCGTGATAGATGAAATAAAGGTTTCTTAAAAAGGACTGTGCACTAATCCCTACCATTTGACCTTGGGCAGAATTTGTAACCCCTTGTAATTTAAGATCATGAATAAAATGAGTATCAGATTCATACATACTTTACAAGGTTCTGAGGATTAACGGTACCTATATACACAGAAGAGTACTTGGTAGGAGGTAACCACTCAGAAGCAAATTACTAAGCTATAGTTATTTACCTGAATTTTCTCATTTGGACCTTGCAGAACTCTAAGGTTAATGTTTTTCTCTATTGCAGATGAACAAATGATACGTCAACAGAATGAAGAGTTGTGTGAGGGGTTTGCTCACAGGTCGGAATCCCAGTATTCTGACTCTAAAACATTTTGGTTTCCAGTACTTATTGGGGGATATTTTTATTTCATCCACATAGAATTTTTTTTTCAAAATCTGAAATTCCATGTAACAATATATATGTAAATCTTTATTTATGTCCCAATCCTTAATCAGTTAAATAAATAAATGATGGTCTCTAGAGAACATTACAAACTTTCTGCATAATAATAATGCCAAGACATTTATATTGAAGGAGAATTTAATTGGGATCAAATTTTTTTCTTAAATATGATCTTGAAGTGAAATATTATGTTTTATATTCATCTTCAAGTCTCTCTTTGATTTATAGCACTAAAAAGCAGATAAATTAAGACACATATTGCTTACGTATTTTAACTTTTGTTAGAAACATAGGAATGTGCTTCTATTAATTAAGGAGGAATTGAGTGGAATTTAGTTTAAAGCACTGATAATGAAGTTAACTTATTCCAAGAAGAAAAGAGAAGATGACCTAAGTACCTCGGGCTGATTACTTCTCAGGCTTTGAAGTTATTCTTGACTAGCACATTTTAACCCTCCCTTTATGAACTTTGATTTGAACAAATCAACGTACAATATTAACTTAGAACTCACCAGTTAATGTTAATATAAGCGTCAACAGGTCATGCTCTGTAAACTGAGTCATAGTGCCACTGTCCTCATGGTTTCTTCATTCCACAGATACTTAGTGCTTTTTATGAGCCAGGAACTGCCCCTAGGTTTTGTGATACAAAAGAGAAAATCAGAAAAAGAGGAGCTCAGCACTGAGACATCCCTACCACCCCCTCCACGGCTCGGGGGCCATTGGGGAAGAGGCAGCAGAAAGAGTGTCAGAGCCACAAGAAGGGTAGGACTGCTTCCAGTGCAACCTTGCAGACACCAATGGCCTTGATATTCATGGCTTCACAGTGCCTGACTCTACTCTCTACACAAGACCTTCATCATAGGAGGAAAGGCAATGACATCAAAATAGAAGAGTGACTAACTGGAAGGGGGAGGGGATTGGATGGAGGGTGAAATTGGGAGAATGGAGGTGAGGGATTATCATGGTTGTCTATAATTATGGAAGCTGTCAATAAAGTTTTTTTTTAATAAAGTCATGGTGATGAGATGGGAAGTAAGCAGAGACAGGACCCCAGCAAAGAACAGCACATCGAGAAGCAAGAGCAAGACACTCCTTCACATGAGGTAGACAGGCAAGGACTGACTTCTAAAGGCAGGAGAATCGCTGTGAATTTGATGCCAGCCCAAGACTGCATAGTGAATTCTAGGCCAGCCAGAACTAGAGAGAGACCAATGGCAACAAAACAGAAATTGCCTTCTGACCTCCACACATATGTCCTATGATGGACTTGACACCTGCACACTCACACAAAGGAATGCTGACAAATAAAATTGAAAATTAATAAAAAAAATTTAAAAAAAACCTCAAGGAAATATCTCTTTGAAGAAGAGAAGAAAGGGAACAGAAAGATAATGTATGATGTTTCAATGAAAATTACATACAAAAAAGAAGAAAAATGACATACTGAAAAACATTTATTTATTTATTTATTTATTTATTTATTTATTTATTTATTTATTTATTTATTTATTGAGGTAGGTTCTCACTCTAGCCCAGGCTGACCTGGAATTCACTATGTAGTCTCAGGGTGACCTTGAACTATGGCAATCCTCCAACTCTGCTTCCCAAGTGCTGGGATTAAAGGTGTGTACCACTGAGCTCAGCAAAGAAAAAAAATTCTAAAAATAATTATTAAATAAATAATTGAGGCCTGGAGACATGGCTTAGTGGATAAATCAGGAACAACTTAAATGTGAGGACCAGAGTTTGGATCCCCAGCACTCACTCCCCTTTTTGGCAGGCCAGGGTAGCAGCTGGCCTATCCTGCTGGAGCTCAGGGGACAGGGACAGGAAGTAACTGGGCTGGGACCAGCTGGCTAGCTAGACTCTTAGAAATGGTGAGCTCTGGATTTAGCAAGAGCATACATCCCAGTAAATGAAGTGGAGAGCAATTGATGAAGCTAGCTTAACATCAATCTCTGGTCTTGTCACACAAGTGTGCTTACATATATGCATGCCTGCATACATCTATGCACACCACACACATATACATGCCACAAGCAAACACATCAATTTGGAAGCAATTTAAAACTGGTACCTAATTAAGGAAGAGGCGCCATCTACAAATCTGAAACAGAAACACATAGGAAAATCACTATGTACGTGAAATATAATAGGAGGATCATTCTAAAACCCTCAAGATAAGACATATGTTTGCAAAGAGTGAGGTAATAAGGAAATGATGTAAAGACAGCTTGAATGAAGTGTTGCTTCAGTCTGGAGTTTGTTGGTTGTGGCAAGTGGTCCTGGTGTGTCCATTCTCCTTCTCTCTCTCTCTCTCTCTCTCTCTCTCTCTCTCTCTCTCTCTCTCTCTTTCTCTCTTTCTGTCTTTTTAAAAACACATAAAACAAAAATAATTTAAAATAAATTCATCAAAAATGAAAATAATAAAACAAGAGGGATAAATTTATTTAGGAAGACAGATAATAGGAATAAAACTAATGATATTTTTTTGGTGGAAGAAAAACAAACTTTTGGAATTAAAACAATAATGGAGATGAAAAATTCTATTGCAGATGAAAAAAGTCAAAAACAGAACATATTGAAGCAGTTTTCAAATATTTTCTATGGTTCTATGTAAAAATCAATAGGAAAAAAAGCTCATATTCACCTTTCCTCCCATGACTTTGACCACAACCAAATATTACAGGTTCTGGAAACTAAAAATGCAAAGTTGTAAAGTTCAGGACACAGGATTAGGTTAAGAATGGAGTTCTCTCTACTTAGAGATAAATGAGTGTTTCCTTACCATGCAGTAATGACAGCAATTGCAGAAGTGACCAGAATCTTAGGAACACAGAAATAACCTCACCAGCGATCACCAAGTCTGCAGCCTAGGAGCTCCCATATCAATGCTGGAGAGGGACCACTATTAAAGCTGGCAAATTAAGAGAGGTGAAAAGATGGTATGAGGATTCATTCTGTGCTGCGGTCACTTCATTCACCGTGTTGTCTCTGGCTCTCTGTGAGGAGTGTGCTGGCGTTTTATCCTATCCCTGATCACGTTCTTAGGAGACTGGATCAGTGAACATCAGACATTGGCAGACTGGTAGCTGGACAGTTCAATCCTCTCTTAGGAGACACATGGAGAAGGAAACAGAGAGAAGGAAGGACAGAAGTGTGCATGCAACAGAAGACACCATAGCAGAAACCATGAGACAGAGAAAAGATACTGAGAATCCAGGCGAGGGAGTGAGCATCAGACCCAGACTGTAGCTAACTGAAGGCTGGTTCCTCCCCAGTGCTGTGGGAGGGAGGCAGCAAGGGGCAGGAGGCTGAAGAATAAACTCCCAAGGTCGCTAATTCCCTGTCCCTCTGATTTTCTAGTAGTTCCTTTCTTAGATGGATTGCAAGCTTAAACTTCTTGGCCAGAAAATCATTGGTATCATTCATGTCAGTTAAATCAGCCTCCTGAGGCCAGCACAGGGAAAATTAAAAGAAAACCAAAATGCTACTATAGGCAACAGAAAAATAGTAGAAAAATCTTAAACTAGGCATTTAAATATTTAAGGAGACAAAGGACATTGCCTATATGGATCTGAAATCAGTTTCATGGACCCTTGAGAATACCTTTTAAAGGAATTCTTAACTTGAAGGTTAATGTATGGGTTTCAGGTAGTTCTTATACGATATGAGGCCAGGGAAAATTTTGCTAGTGTTTTGAAGAGAAAGACATGTTTTCTATGTAGAGGCCCACAGCTTTCATTGAATTCTTAAAGATGGTTAAAAGCAAAAAGGTTCTGAGATGTAGTTCAGTATAAGTTCAAGATGAAACGTTTATGGGAAAAGAATTTTATATTCTTCAAAATTGCTTTCATATATGATAGAAATAGAAGAGAATCTTGAACATAAAATAGTTCAGAAATATGGAACTTCAGTGACCTTGGAAAAGCTTATCTCAGCCATTGAAAAAATGAACCAAGATTAGAAACACATGATTTGAAAAAAAAGGAAGATAGATGATTTTGAAATTGATTAAAGATAAGGTTAAAATAATTGTAATAATTTTATTTACTAAATGGGGTAATTAAAACACAATTAAATATAGTATGATCATACTTATTTATACAAAATGATTGGGGGAAGAGGATCTCTGTGAGTTTGAAGCCAACATGAAACTACAGACTGAATTCCAGATCAGCCTGGGCTAGAGGGAGATCTTACCCCCACCAGGAAAAACCAAAAAACTATATATATATATATATATATATATATATATATATATATATATATATATATATATATATATATATATATATAATGCTATAATAAACAATCTATTAAACAATAACCCAAATGATTCTTTAATAAAAAAGTATTTTTTCTAGAATTAATATCAATAACAGTTAAATGATATAAAGTATTTGGATATCTTTAAAAAAATCATTGAACAAACTTACCTTATATTCTGCTCAACTGTCATTTTCTGAACGTGTAATATTATTAACTTCTCTTAAAGTTAGACAAAGTAATACAACATTTCTGGCTGATTGAATGCAAGCAGAAGTAATATGTTGTCAATTCTTTCTCCTCTTTTCCTAATAGGACTGTCTCCCTTAGTCATGTGAGGTTTTTAGCACTGAATGAATGATTAATATTTATTTTGGTCAAACATTTGATTCCATAGATTTTTCCTAAAATTAGAATGTGAGACGAAACTTAGTACAATGTCATTATGCCTTTAAACATTTAATTGCATTAATAATAATACCATAAACCAAACCACCAACTGTGACAACAAGACAATGTGAAGGGTTTTGAAGCCTCCTATTGTGTAGCACACAGCTTTCTCTTGTCTTCTCCCATCCACACCTACTCCAATCAAAAAGGAAAGTGACTATATTTAGTTGGCAACATTTCCATGTTCATACATTCATTACAAAGATTGATTAGATTTTATCTAGAGTTTTAAATTTCAAAAATAGAACACCATGTTGAGTTTAGTTTGCTCGTTGTTTTATCCCCAATTACAATATTTTTTGAGATTAATCCATGCTGTTACTTCTTCATTTTTATTGTGATATAGAAATACTTAAAGGCTGTTTTAATTCACACATTTATCTATTTTCTCTTTTAGGGTCACTTACATTGCTTCTGTTGTTTGCATATAAAAATCAATGCTATCATGATCAGTCCTGTGTGTACTTTCTTGCAGGCAAATGACGGTTTTATCAGGGCAGAGCTGCTGATGGAAACACTGTCAAAGTAAGGCTGTGTGTACTTACTTAGCAATTTTTGCCAAATGGCATTGCCAAGTTAAACATTCTCCAATTCCATGTAAACACAGCACTGCCAACTGAGAAAATTCACCCAGCTATTAAGAGTGAAATAGATCTTTTTTTTCTAGTTTTCATTAACAGTATGGCTAAGCTTCTCATGTGCTTTTAAACCATTTAGACTTTCACATGTGTGAATAACCTTTAACATCTTTGCCTGATTATGTACTCAATTATTTGTTACTTTCTTAATGATTTCCTGGATGAGACTGCATTCTTAGTTTTGTGGCCAAATAGTTGGAGTGTGATTTTCTTGGGTGATATTCACTGTACATTGCTAGTCTACCTTCTCTTACAGGTAGGATTGTGTATCTGGGTTTCTTCTGGTTGGGTGAAACTGTTAAACCCAATCTGATAAATGAGTTATTAATAAAAGTAAAAGAAATTCCTTCAGAAAAATATCTCTAACCCATTTTAAGTAATTAAACCCTCTGAGTAGAATTTATGTTTACACATCAGTGGTATATATCAAATATGGACTTTTGGGTCTTGGAGTTACAGCTTTAAGTATGATAATGTAAAGGATATGAGTTTTTCTACTTCTGCCGTGGTGTTCTCTCAGTCCTAACTTGGGGGTATAGCAGCGCAGGGTCTGTCAGAGATAATGCTATTAGAACGAGCAATCTCCCCCTCCTTTTTATTGCTCTCCTGTGGGTGATTGAAGTGCTAGCTTCTAGGCAGGCTTTTGTGGAATTGCTGACATAAAAATACACAGAGACCTTAGCAGCAAGGAAGGTCAGTGAGACAAGCCTGCTGTCTCCACCATGTGCTGGGGACCCTGCCTCTGGTCCTGGCTCCCTTGAGCACACATTCCCCTGGGGTCCCATGCTATTCATCCAGTAGCACTGTTCAAAGTCCTGGCTAATGAAATCTGTCTCCTTCTTCTCCCATTGAATACTTCACAAGAAGGCTTGAGCTTAACAGACATTTAGGTTTTATAATAATTACATGATTCAAAATTCAAAAACATAAGGAAAATAAGAAAAATGTTCTTCCATTTTCAAAGCCCAATAGTGACTATTTTTTTCTGGAAGTATTATTTATGCTACAAATAAAACATTTTTAAAGGACTGGAACCATTATATTCACATGGATATGTCTTGTGGCAGAATAAATGACTCCAAAATAAAAAGTTCAGGCTCTAGTTTTCAGAACCTGTGAACACAGGAAACTACATGGATCCAGGGACTCTACATCTAACTCATGGGCTTAACAAATGGACACTTAATGATGGAGCATCTTCACATTGGTCAGAGAAAGACATAGAGGATAAAGGTCAGAAAACATCTTGGCATTTCTGATTTTGAAGAC
>PVHP010052205.1:0-11161 GCA_004024765.1 Zapus hudsonius
CAATTAGGCACTACTTGCTGTGCTGTTAACCTGTACAGTAGCAGGTAGCCAACAAATATTTAGTGTGCTGAGACAAATACTTAGACGTGATTTTTTTTCAAATTCTTAAATCAATAGTAAATATTCAATTATCTATAATTATTTATAATTATCTCTAGTTATCTATAATTATTTGCTCAGCATCTGGCTTTCCCTGCCAGTGCTCACATGGACAGAGAGAAACAGTGTCTCTCTTAGTCACTAACCTATGGCCAGTTTCTCATGGTCCTGTGCCCATTGTACATACTCAATGTTGTCCCATCTACTGCAAAGGCTTATGGGACTGGCAAGACATGTCTGAGATACAAAGGTCTGTCCCCTAGACCTGAAGATAACGTGAAAAGACAGAAAGAACTCAGTAGATAAAGCTTAGGACCGAGACACAGCCCTGAGTCCAGGAAACATACACACACTGTACCTAGATTAGATTCCTTCTGGAGGTCTGTTTTGTCTGCAGAGTTCAGCAAGTCTTGACCTTGGATCGTGCACTAAGGGACCTTGTTCCTGGATACCAGGTGCTCACCACTGGGCAGCAAGCTTTTTTTGTTTTTTTTTTTTTTCAAGGCATAAGGCTACAGCTTATTTCAAACAAAAACTCCCAGAATATGCTGGTATGGAGATGGAATAGGTATCTCATGAGCTTCCAGAAGTAACTCCACTCCCTCTTTGAACTACCGCTTGTGCTCAAACAGTAAAGCTCAGCTCCAGCCTATGTTTTAGGCAATAATGCATTTGTCACTGTATCAAGATATGACAGATTATTCCCTTCGCTTGGCTTCTGAGTCCTTGTGCCCTCAATAGTCCACTTTGATGCAAAGGGCCCACTCTTATCAGTAAGTTGTTTATAGCTGTTCTTCCCTCCCATCCAAGTAGGAACCAAGCTTAGCTTCCAAGATCCGATGAGACTGGGGGCATTCAGGGTGGTATGAACATATAGAGATATACCTGCTCTTTTCCTGTACAATTATACATAAAATGAAAAATTAGATTGCTAATAGATGCTAAACAGCTTGCATTCACAAAGTCCCCAGGCAGAACTTTCTAGCAATGATGCAGTATTCTATTTAAGAATTTGGGGTAGGCATTGTTATAACATCTTTGATTGCATTTCACTACCCTTATTATAGTAAGCATTAAAATAATTCCAACTGGTTGACTCTGTCATTTCACCTCCTTCCTATCGCAAAGCTTTTTCAATCTTTGGGACCTTATAGGTGCTGTCCCTGGTAAGGGCACCCCGTCCACTGGTCACCCAGAGCCTCCTCTTCTCAGTTGCCACAGACTCGGGCTAAGGCTCTCCATGGCCATGTAGTTTAAACATGACCTTGTCTGCCTGTCTCCAACGATAAGCTGGCAGCTTGCAGCAGACCCAGGGCATTTAGTTTGGGACTGTTTAAAATGTCCTTTAGCAGCTTTCTTGGTTCAGACTTACACTGCTGAGTCCCTTCTCTCCTGGGTGACACCCAAGGGGGTGCTGACTCCAAACATTAATCTCCAACACTTTTTTTCTTGGCTTCTGGGAAAAACCCGATCTCATGGGAATGCATGGGTCATTCTAAGGACATAGTAGCTTTGCAAACTTTGACATATTTCAGTGTCCAATGGAGTACAGCACACACAGAAAATTATTTTCCGCTGTGTCTTCTTTATTGACATCTGCTCTCTCTTTCTTTGAATTGAGTTTCTCTTCAATTTCTAGTTTCCTAAGTGGAAGATTTGGTTATCATTTTTATGAATATATCTTTTCCTTCTATAAGCATGAGGCTATGCCTTTTCCTCTAAGTATTGCTTTAACTGTATCTCACAAAATTAAACGTGCTTGTTTTCATTTCTTTGTGTTAGGAATATTTTAAATTTCCCTAGAGCATTTCTCTCTCTGCAGCAAGAAATTGAGAAGTGTATTGCTTAACTTCCAAATATTTGTGGATTTTCCCTCTGTTCTTGGTTTCTGCTTTAATTCTGTAGTGTTTGGGAATGTCCTTATTTGTGCTGGTTCATTTTATGGCTCAGAATGGCTTGTCTTGGTGAACAGTCTATATATTCCTGAAAATAATGCATATTCTTTTGATATGAAGTAGAATATTCTACAAATGTCAGTGAGGTTGAGTGGGTGGATAATTTTTACAGATTTTTTTTCTGCCCACTTTCATATTAATTACTGAAAGGGAAGTGTTGAAAACTCTGGTTTCCTGGTCACTTCTTCTCCAATGCTGTGACGAGAGGAGTCTGATGTGGGGTTGTAGCCTTTGAGGGCAAGTGATCATGTTAGCATTACATATGCAGAGGAGTCCTCGATGCCAGAGGTAGAGCTTGTTTTCTTACCCAAGATGCAGTGGGCTGCCCAGTGTTTGTGGCATTGGTTTAAACCTTGTGCTCATTTCTTCTTTTGTTTTGTTCCGAGGTAGGGTCTCAATTCTAGCCCAGGCTGACCTGGAACTCACTCTGGTGTCCCAGGTTGGTCTTGAACTCACAGAAATTCTCCTACCTCTGCCTCCTGAGTGCTGAGATGAAAGGTGTGCATGACCACATCCGGTGCAAAGCTTGTGTTCTGTAAGTCAAGCATCTGTGGTGAGCCCTAAGCTTTTCTCCTGATGGGCTCTTCTCTTCTAGGCTGCACCAGCAGAGATGTTTTCCCAAGACCTCTGTTCTTCCTCATGAATGTCTCTTGAGGTCAGGAGAGGGGAACCAGTGTGAATGACCCTTTTATATCTATGGTTTTCAGGATTTTAAACTACCTCATTTAGCCCATACTTCCCATAGTGTTCCATCACTGTAACAAAATACCTGAGATAATAGACTTAAAAAGAAGGAAGGTTGATTGTAGCTCTTTTTTTTTAAGATTTTAGTTGTCCTTTTCCTTCTAGGACAGTGACAAGGAAGTATATCATGGTGAGAGCTTGTGTCAGAAAATGTCCTCACCTCCTAAGCAGAGGATAAAGAGAGGGAGAGGAGAGGGCTGAGGTCCTAAGATTCCTTTAAAGGGCACACTCTCAAAGACCAGAGGACCTGGCACTAGCCCTCATCTCTTAACAGTTCCCTACTATCCAGTGGTACCATGGGCTGCGACCCCAGACTTCTACACACGGACTTTCAATGGACACTTATTCAATCTGCTCCCAGCACTTGCACTACCAATGGATTAACTCACGATTTTAGCTCAAGATTTCTCGCAGGTGAGTGTTCAGCCACACCAGTCCCATTTCTTGCTCTAGACATCCATTTTCCCCAAGTATCTCATGATTTGGCTGCCCTATGACCTTAGCTCTCAAGCAAATGTATAAAAAGTTGTGAATGTGCATTTGTCTGGCTTTTTGCTCTTCTGAGGTCAAGACTGACTGCCTTTTCACCTTCTATACCTTATGTATAACCCAGACATAGATTATTCTTATTTAACATTTTATTGATAATTTTCATGCATGTATATATTTTGATAATTTCCCCCCCCATAACCTTCTCTTATCTCCCTTGTCATGGTTTGATCCAGGTGTCCCCCACAAATGAATGAATATGTTCTGATTGATAGACTCTCAGCTGATGGCAGTTTGGGTTTTACAACCTCAACGGAGCTGTGTTGTTGGGGGCGGGCTTATGGGGGTTATAAGTCAGCTTCCCCTTGCCAGTATTTGGCACACCTTCCTGTCGCTGTTTCCAGTGCTGTGGCAGAGGTGATGTCCACCCATATGCTTGTGGCATCATCCTCCCTGCTAGGATGGAGTCTCCCCTCAAGTCTGTAAGCCAAATAAACCCATTCCTCCACAAGCCGCTTTTTGCTTGGGATCTTTCTGTGCAGCAACTAGAAAGCAGACCCCAACATCCCTCCTCTCTCCTCACTCCACTGAACCCCTTCTTTTTATCAACTAACCCTCTTCTACATTGATGCCTCTCATCTTCCATCTGCCACCATGTGGATTATCATAGTCATCGAATACTCTCCTCCGCCTTTCTAAATAAGAAATTGGAAATGGCAATTCTGGGCCTATCTTCCTGAAACTCAGCCTAACTTAAGATCCACCTCTTTGCTTTCATACTGGAGCCAGAAACTTTCTGGAGGGGAGGAGACAGGGAGGGTAAAATGGCACATAATATCATTCTTTGCTTAGTTTTATGTTCAGAGAGGCTAAATGAAACAGCACCAATATTTAAATCCCCGAGACTCCAAAAACAACAGAATTAACTTGGGAGACCGGACAATATCTTGGAGCCAGAGTGGGAAATTTTTGAGAAAATCCTTAGGTGCTTCTACATGAAATGAATCGAAAATACTGTCAACTTCTCTCTAAGGAATTCCAAAAGACAGAATAATTGCTAATGCATACACTTTTTGTCTTCATTCTTTTTCCTCCCCACCCCTCCCAGGGCACATGGGACCTTAAGGCGTAGTCCCTGGGGGAGACGTCAGGTCAAGGCTCCCTCCTGCCATTTTGCTTCTATTACATGCTGGCTTCCACCCTTTGCATCAAAACACACATCATTGGCTTGCGTTGACCCTGACACCATTTTATAGGCTTAATCATAATAAATCTATGTCGTGAAATAGTTTTGCAGATTACAGCAATCAATCAAAATTCAGGGAGACTGTGACCATTAATGTCATCAGCAGTGATGTGATTCCCGGCGAATCCATCTACATCAGCCATTACGAGGGAAAATACACGGGGAAATAGATGGGGTGTAAATTGCAGTTCTATCTTTATCAGCTACCGAGAGATGCTTTTCTTGGGGAGGTTTTGTCTAACCCTGGTAGGAAATGAAACGGGACTTTCTGATTCCTACAACAAATTGTAAATTGTGAGGTTTTTGTTGGACCATATACTTTTAAATGCCTTTAGAGCAGCCTGCAAACCTAAACTCCAGGGAATTGTCTTTGGCCACTGCCCAATGAGTTAAGTCAAGGTGATATACTTTAATTCCTTTGTAGATGGCCAGAGCACTCACACATCCTCTTGTCACAACAAATCCTCAAAGGACACTCAGCTGAGAAGGACCTTCAGCCTTCTCAGACCTGCGCTGATGCTTGTGGCTTGTCACTGAACTTGAGGAAAAGATGGATTTGTTCCCTTTTACAGCTGGAAATGGAATGTTTTTTACATGGATGTGTGTGGTATGTGCGTGTGTGGATACGTGGGTGTAGCTGCATGTGGAGATCAGAGGAAAACCTTGGGTGTTGTTTCCTCAAGAATATGTTCCACTTCCTTTTGAGACATTGGCCTGGAGCTCATCGCTGAGGCTAAGCTGGTTGGCAGTGAGTCTTGGTTCCACTTCCCCAGTACTAGTAATGCATGCCTACAGCCAAGCCTGGCATTTCTATGTGGGTTCTGGGGATCGAACTCAGGTTCTTATGCACTTTATCTTCTGAGCCATCCCCCAGCCATGGAATGTGAACATTTCTATAAGTTGTTTTAAGACTATAAGCTATAAGACCATGGCACCAGGAAACCTCAGTTATGGACATGGCTTTTTTGTTAGCTAGTTGTATGACCTTGGACAAGCCATTTGACTTTTATGGGTGTAATTTACTCATCTCTGCAGAGAACAGTTTGCTTTAGATCAGACATTCACAACTCATGATCCATAGAAATTGTGAGTGTGTGTGTGTGTGTGTGTGTGTGTGTGTGTGTGTGTGTGTGAAGAATGAGTTCAGTAAGAGTAAACTTCTCATAAATGCTATGTTGTCTGAAAAAACAGAGAGGTGGTTAACACTGGATCCTACCTTTCCTTCTCTAACAGCCGTGGTAATTCTAGGTGATGAGCACTCCTGTCCATGGACCCTGCATTTCCTGCTAGACCTTAGGGTCCCCACAAAATGTCCTTCTTGTCCCACCTATGACTCATTCATATAGACTGCCAGCCTCTGAGGACATGAATTTGAGCAACTTCTGACCTAGATGACCTTCATACGGGGACTATTTAACCTTAGTCTAATAAAGCAGAACTTAAAGGGAAAAGACTTTTGCTAGGGAAGGGGAGATGGCTCAGTGGTTCAAGACCCTTCTGCCAGCCTGCTCATCCAGATGTGACCGTGAGCACCCACATCAAGGCAGATGTGGCTGTATCTCGATGCGCCTCTGGGGGAAGGTGGAGGGAGCCAGGAGAAACCCGAAGCTCACAGGCCAGCAGCTATCCTGGACTTCCCAGCAGCAAAGTGTCAAGAATAGAAAGTATGTCTCAAAGCAGATGAAGGAGATGACCAACACCCTGAACAACACTCTGAGGTTGTCATCTGGCTTCCACTTGCAAGTCATGATGCACAAGTACACACACACACACACACACACACACACACACACACACAAATAAATTAATTAATTAAATGCTCAAAAAATATTTTAGAGGCTGGAGAGATAGCTCAGCAGTTAAGGTGCTTGCCCTGCAAAGCCTAACGAGCTGGGTTTGAGTCCCCAGTACCCACGTAAAGCCAGATGTACAAAGTGGTGCATGTGTCTGGAGTTTGTTTGCAGTGACAGGAGGCCCCAGCATGCGCTCTCTCTCTCTCTCTCTCTCTCTCTCTCTCTCTCTCTCTCTCTCTCTCTCTCTCTCTCTCTCTCTCTCCTTGCAAAAATAAATAAAAATATTTTTTTAATATTTATTGTCCATAATGAGTTACATTATTTAGTGGGCAAACTATGCGTTGTTATCCCGACTTCCCCAATTCCCCCCCTCCCCATCCCTGATCAGTTGTATATCCTCCTTCGTGGGCTGTCTGTATTAGTCCTTGTGGCAAGGGATCCTGAATAAAAATATTTTTTAAAGATAGTTTAAAATAGTCTATGACAATATGGAAGACAGAAGCCCAAATACCTAGGTGTTGCCTGAATCTCACATTTGCATTCTGCTCTGCAAGTAACCATCACGACGAAAGGCAGCAACAAGTCACTCACTGAACTTCTGGCTTCTCAATTCACAATAGGAAATTAAAAAATATTTGACTTTTATAGCCTCTTTTATTTTATATCGCTTCCACAGTACTAAAATGCCTCACGTAGGACTGGGGAAATAAAGTTGGAATTTGGAACTTCACACTCTGCCCGAAGGTCTCAAGCCAACAGGACTGGGGGCCTCCTCAGACCACACACGTCTCCATCTCCTTCTCCCTCCTCTGCTGGTGGCCCTGGTCCACATCCTTAGCCTGCTGGACTGTTTCTCTGCTGCTTCAAGTCTCAGCTTCTTGGATAGTATCAGACAGGATGCTGTGAAAACTCTCCTTCCTTCCAAGTTCAGTGCCAAGCAGAGTCTAGAACCATTGTAAGTGGTCAGTAAACATTTACTATGAGAAACTGACCTTGCTTTGTACTGACTCCAGTGAGAATTTTCCTTCTAGAAATCAGCTTAATTTAGGGCTTTTTGCATCAGCCTATCTGAATCTCCCATGAAAATGCCCTAATTACAGACAAATTCTGAGATTCCAGGTCCATATTTAAATAGGCAAAGCCAGAGCCCTGGAGACGAGTGGCAGGGTTAATGACGGCTGTCCTTGAACTTGCTGGCTACTTCACTGCCCTCTATAGCTAAGCTGTCTTTACCGGGTAAATGTCATTCCCTTCTGCTCCTGCAAAGCCTCCCCTTCCTCTCTCTTCCCTGTAGATTAATAGTAGCAAGGTGCACAGAAATTTCCATCAAAGAAATGCACATGAAGATAAATCAACTGCCCTTTCCTCCTGTACCCCCTTACCCCTGGTCTCAAGAGAACCTGAGAGCCTTTATGTTGTTTCTGATTTAGAGAAAGATTGATGCCCTGGCAGACAGTGGTAACCTTGGCAATGTCAAATAATTTAATATGCCATTAGGTTCCAGGCCTGACTATTGGGTTCATTTACAGTCATTGCTATAGCTCTGTTTTCTCTGAGCAATATGGCTCTTGACTAGGATCTAGGAGGTGGTCGTCCATGCAGTGAGCTACTAAAGGGGCCTTTCAATTTCATTTTTAATAGGAAAATAAAATCAGTTACTGTATCAGCAATAGCTTTTCAGAAAAATCAGGTCATTCTATGGTCCATGGCTCGTTTTTTATGATTGGAATCGTGTCACTAGGTACACACATAATAAAATGTTGCCTCGTAGGTCTGAGGAAACAAGAAAATTGGGTTTTTAAAAGTTTCACTAAATTTTACTTTCTTGAGACTGGGGGAGTTTTAGGAAAAGAACAGCCTTTACTTGGCCAGGAAGAATGTTTAAATTACAATGGTCTCCTTTGGGGGGGGGGAATGAAGATTATGAAAACAGCCTGCTTCCCCTCCTGGGGAGACCGGTTCTTGTTAACTGCTCCATCTCTGTCACCCCGAGTTCCAGCTTTTAACGGAGGTTTGCAGTCAGGCACCCGGGTTCTTCCACTTCCTGGGTGACCTTGAACAAATGGCTTAATCCTTCTGGAGTCTCTGTAGGAATTAAGTGAGATCACGCTTGTAAATGGCTTCTCACAGTATCTGGCTGAAAGCCAGGGGTCAATAAATGGAGCTGTGATTAGTATAATAATTATTATTGGGCTTGGTCCTCAGCACCTTAATTAGCTGTGGGCTCCACCCCATCGCTGTCTTTCTGCTTTTCCGAACACCCTTCCCTCTGTGCCCAAGTTTCAATGCTGGCTTGTGGCCAGCTTCTCCCATCTAAATAAAGCAGGGAGGGGATAGCGTCTTCTTCCTTTCTCTAGGATGTAGATAACCTGTAGGCACTTACACATTCCTCAAAGCAGAGCCGAAATCTAACAGTAGGTGCTCCTGAGCTGTGGGCAACTGGAGCCTCAGGGTGCAAGCAGAGTCTAACTTGTCTGAGATCTTTGGACCACCCAAGTAGGGAATGACAGGTCTCTGAACCCTCTGCAGAGGAGTTGTGGCTCAATACTTCTTTGTTCCAGAATTCTACTTCCCAGGTACACACATTGGCTTTCTGCAATAGCTCCAAGCATGACTTGAACTCAAGGCTCCATACCACCCAACGTTCACAGAGGTCTCCAGGCAGCCAGTCCAGATTGACCACAGCCCAGTCACTGGTTTCGTCTCGCCATTAGTTCTGTTGGATGTTGTTGAAATTTGAACCTCTAACATCAAAAAATTAAGACTTTTTACATATAAATTTGGATTGGGGCTTTTCTTTAAAAAAAAAAAAAGTCTGACCATCTAGCAATGATGAGTCAGCGTCGTTCATTATAGAAAGAGACTTATGTGTTGAATAGCAAATAAAGCCCTCGTTTGGAAATCAGCTTACTTCTGGGCATTATGTTAACTCTCTGGCCCATTGCATATCTGAGGTAGTCCTGAACCAAAAGTCATTCTACTTTCATCATAAAACATAACATCTTGAAGCCAGGATGACTGGGATTAACTAGTCCATGAAATTAGCACCAGAGAGATGAAAGCAATGTCTGAAATTCACAGAAAACGTCAAGCTAAAGAGCATTTCCTGGATTCTTCTCTTTCTCAAAGACAGCATGCTTTCTCTATATCTGAAGAGAAATAACATGGATACCCTGGCCTGGGGTGGGGGTGGGAGGCAGGTTCTGTCAGTCCTCTGCCAACCAGGAAAGTGGGGACCAAGGAATTTCAAGAAGCACTCAGCCCAGAGACACTCCCCCTCCTGCCTCAGACCTGTTCCTATTCTGTGGCAACACTCATGGGTGAGTGTTCACTGCATCATCACTGGTGGGAAAAGACACTTTCCCTCTCCAGTGGGGGCTGGGAGCAGCGAGCACAGACGATAACTCAGATAATTCCAAGTTGAGCCTGGAAGTTGGAGCAGTGGCTCTGTGAGCCATGAGTCCTGCACAAGTGGGGGCTTCCTTGTACCCAATCCCACCTCCTATAATATGGGGCATGTGGGCTGAGGACCTGGGTAGCCCAGGAAGTCTGTGATTGCACCAAGAAAGACTCAAAATAATCTTGTTCCTAGTTTCTAAGAAAAGACTTGTGAAAACTAAAATACTGGGATTCGGGCTGGAGAGATGGCTCATTAGTTAAGGCACTTGCCTCCAGTGCCTAAGGCCTGGGGTTCAATTCCCCAGGACCCACATAAGCCAGACCCACAAGATGGTGGCCCTGGTGTTCTCTCTCTCTCTCTCTCTCTCTCTCTCTCTCTCTCTCTCTCTCTCTCTCTCTCTCTCTCTCTGTATCTCTACTTGAAAATGAATAAATAAAATGTTTTTTTAAAAAATCCTGGGATTCCAGGATCTGGGGCCTGAAGGCTAGAGGTAGGCTTGTATGGGTAAGAGAAAATTAGTCATTAGTTAGAGAACTAAGATGTCATCCTGATTGAGCAGACTGTGAAGAAAGTATTATTCATTTCCCCATCACTGTGGTAGGGTAGAAAAGACACTGAGCACTGAGTGGTAGGACTTGGCTTCCCGTTCTTTCCTCTGACGATATGAAAGAGTTCATAATGAAAAGAGCTTTCCAAAGGAACTTCCATGTTTGCAACCAGCCCTAATGGTAATGTACATCCCATAGCAGACTTCCTTTTGATGTGTATACGCTGTCATGGGAAGTTTGCAGTGTTCAAAAGCAGCCACAAGAAAATCATAAACCATAGCTAACCTTGGCAATTTCAAAGAATAAAAAAGGGTGTTGTGGATAGACTTGTCATCTTGAAGTATGGTTGTGAGAGTTACAATCATCCAGGAAACCTGCGGGTAGATACTGAACAAAGACATATCAATTTCCCAAGGATTCCATATTCATCGTGTGTGTGTGTGTGTGTGTGTGTGTGTGTGTGTGTGTGTGTGTAAAGCACACAGTTGACCATCGTGTTTATGAACACAGCAGGTCTTCTCAGCCTCAGAGCTGAGCAGTCACTTAAACAAATACAAAGTAGAAGTCTCTGATAGACCAAGTGCTTGCTGATTTCTGGAGCGCAATGGTGGAGCAGGTCAACATTCTTTGACATTCTTGCAAAGATGAACACTTTGAGGATGACTTTGGTATCACCTTATGTTGGCTGCTTATGGCTTTAGACTCAAAGCACCTTTTCCAAAGCCCATGCTGATATGGGGAAACATTGGCACAGTTATATTTGGTTTTTACCGTTGAATTGTCCCCCGAGTTCGTGTCCTCTAATGCAAAAGAATTATACACAGGGACAGAAATAAGTCTTATTACACATTTATTCTAGATTAATTAATTTAGGAAAAGGGGAATTG
>PVHP010052206.1:0-11142 GCA_004024765.1 Zapus hudsonius
GAGAGAGAGAGAGAGAGAGAGAGAGAGAGAGAGAGAAGGGGAACAAACTGAATCATCAGAATTTATAGCCAGATGTGGTGGTGCACACCTGTAATCCCAACACACAGAAGGTGGAGGCAGGAGGATCAGTATTTCAAGGTCACTCTTGACTACAAGAGTGAGTTTCTGACCAGCCTGGCTAAAAGAGACAAAACAAAAAACCCAAAACAAAACAAAGCAAAAAAAAAAAAAAAAAAAAAGGGGACCTTCACATAGGTGGTGGCAGATAAGGGGATGGATGTCAGCCAGTGCAAACGGGGAGTTGTCAAAATAAAACCCAGTGTTCACTACATAAATAGGACATGGAATTTTACCTGTGAACAAAGAGTCTTTTTAGCTACAAAGATAACAGTACTAACAATGGTGACATTTGAACTCAGGCTGGAGGTTTCGTTTTGTGCGGAGAAATATAAGAAAACTGTGAACCATTAGTTGGGAATCAGGAATCAGAATTGTAAGAAAACCATGAACCACTAGTGAGGAATCAGGTGGGTCCAGTTTGTCTCCAGCTTTTCTGTGTCAGGGATGTGGGAGTTGTGGGTCACACAGTGACCTGCGGTGACAAGCGATTGGAGCCTCTGGATCGGGTTCCTCATCTTCAAGCCCTCCCCACTGCATTTGTCATGAAGAGACTCATGGACTCCATTCTTGTATGGCTGGCTGACAGCTCTCCCTTTTTCTCCTTCCACATCTGGACAAGCTGATAGTAGAGCAGGCTACTCCATCCTGGGGTGCTGGTGTGAGACTCAAACACCTTCACCTGCAGCCCAGCTCCCTAACTGCCAAACCCCCCCCCCCAACTCCACATGTCTCTCCAGTCTCTTCCTGCTTGCTCAAGCCATTAGGATTACAGGTCTTGTGAGGATAGACACTAAATAAAAGAAATAAACCAGGCACTTTTAATCCCAGCACTCCAGAAACTGAGGCAGGATGATGAGGAGTTCTAGGTCAGCTTGGGCTACATAGTGACTCTGTCTTAAAAACAAACCACCCACAAAAGGCTGCCTGCTGGTGCTCTTCTGGTTCAGTGGGGAAGGAGGCTAGTGTCAGGTGTTAGGTGTCAGGTGTCAGGTGTCTGTCAGGTGTCAGTCTCTCACTTAAGAGTGGTATAGAAACTTCTCCCTCCTTTTGGGCTAGCCATCTAAGGTAGGACTTATTTTAACAGGTACTGTTTTTGTTTGTAAAGTTTATTTTATTTGAATGAAAGATTACTTTGCCCAATATTTGAGCAGACACCTGATTGTTTTTTCATTACACATTCCCCAAGGATCTTCTTTGAAATTGTAATAAAAATGTGTTGATTTCAGCACTTGAATGGAAGAAAGGGGCTTAACAGCTTTTAAAAGGCAAGTTAATGCTACTCATTAAACTAATTCTAGAATCCTCTCCTGATTAAATACGCTAACTTGAAACAATGGTTCTGCTTCAGATGAACAGGCCATTAGAGACTCTTTCCAGTGGAGATGGAACCCAGGACCTCAGGCACCTTAGGCAAGCTGTCTACCACTCAGCTACACCCAAGCCCCTGGCTGAGATTTGCTAACAACAACCAAGAATTCTGGTTCCTTACATAGTATCAACCTTCTTTACAACTTTTTACACCCACCTCACCCCCAAATTCTCATGGTGGTATGTATAAAATGTCAGGTAGCAACTTCAGTGTCAAAGGACATTGCTCTTCTATTAACTTTTTGAGAGAGGCGTTGACCATCTCAACCTCAATGATCATATTTCTCAAATGGACTAATAATGCTCATTTTCTTTCCAGAAATTGTGAAACTCATGGACGAGAACATCATAAAATTTTTTTTCTTTTAAGTAATAAAGAAGTACATGAGAGCCATATCTCTATCTATCTATCTATCTATCTATCTATCTATCTATCTATCTATCTATCTCTGGGAGTGCCGCACCCCAGCCCCAGTACCCCATCTGTCTGTCTGTCTGTCTGTCTGTCTATCTATCTATCTATCTATCTATCTATCTATCTATCTATCTATCTATCTATCTATCTATCTATCTTCTATAATCTGTCTATCGCTATCTATCTATCTATCTATCTATCTATCTATCTATCTATCTATCTATCTATCTATCTATCTATCTATCATCTGAGATAGGATTTTGTGATCCTCCTGCTTCAGCTCCCATGGGCTGGAATTATAGATATGCACCATGCTTGGCATAAGAATGAAGGAAAAAAAAGGAAAATGTTTCACACTTACAAAATCTACTAAGGAAACAACTATATCTTTTCTTGTATGAAATTTGATTATACCAGTTAATTGTGGATCTATGGTTGTTTTCCTTCAATGAGCAGAACAAATTCAAGCTTGTCCTTCTGCTATGATGAATTATGTTACAGCATATGTCTTAAAAATGACAAATTAACTATTAAAGTTTTAACAGATGTGCAGCTCTTTGGCAATAAATGATTTCTCAGAAAAATTTCAGTGACTTGACATTTCTTTGGAAATGAAGGGGAAGGTGTTAAAGTTCTTGTAACAGTTTTAAGAAAAGGCAAAAGCAGTTGATTTTCTGGTGTTATAACAGGTTTTCTTATTTTGTGCATGGTAATCTTGGTCATTCTCAGGAAACATCAGTTTCTCAGCGTGGCCACTTGACAGAAACACATTCCTGTCTTTAGCTTCGTGGATAAAGCCTCTCACATGACGTGGTGCCTGCCATCCAAGGAGCTTTGGTTTGTGCCCTCATTTCACAAACATCCACAGAAGATGAAAACCTAGTCTGAAGTTGAAGGGCATCTGAGTCAGAAAGTAGAGTGTCTAGCTGTATTTTTAGACATCCTTCCCGACTCAGGAGGCAGCTGTGGTCAGAGCAGCTCAACCCAGAGCAGCGGCTGCAAAATCCTCTAATGCAGAATCCACCAATATTGCAGTTCTTCATGCTCCTCCCTCCCCACTTCACCTGCACCAGAGCTCAGTTCTGTCTACTTGTTAGAATCCCAGGGGAACTTTACCAAGTTCGAGGGTCTAGATCTTAGTGCTCCCCTTCCCCCAGAGTCTGACTTAATCTGGGGTGGGTTGGGCCTTGGTGATTTTAGACAGTATTGCAAAGCATTTTTTCCCTTCCTTAGGCTCTTAAATTCTTTCTGCCACCTCTTCTGCAGTGGTGCCTGAGCCTTGAGTAAGATAGCAATATCTTGGTGCTGAACACCCCACTGTCACGTTTCCTTAGTTTTGTTTCTCCTCAGTGGTCACCGCTTCTGTAAAGAGAAGCATCTCTAAATATAAGTGAGAGTAGCATTAATATATGGGCATAAACACAAGGATTTAGAAGGCAGTTTGGTGGGTATAATATACAATTCAGCCAGACAACAGTAGTAGTTTCCCCCCTAGGACTTACGACCTCCACAGCCATAGGCTTTTGATTAGGTTTTCAGTTCCAGGCTGGAATTCTCTCCTGTGGAGCAGGACTCAAATCCAGTCAGAGCAGTTGGTTTCCCCAATAACTTGTCTGTTTTCTTGATGATTTCCATTCCATTACGACTGGGATAAGAGGGTATTTCCAAGTTGTTTTGATTTACATTTCCCTGATGGCTAGGGATGTTGAACATGTTTTAAAATTCTTATTGGCCACGAAAAACTGAAAGTCAAGTTAAGGCAAGTGCCTATGAGCAGGTGAAGGGGTTAAGTCTAAACTAGAGGATTGAAGATTCAGGCTCTTCTTCAGTCTTTGGAGGTGCATCTTAGATATAGCTGCATAAATATCTGGTTTGGGTGGGGTGCAGCTGTGGGGTCCATAGGAAAGATCCTGGGACATGGGCAACCGCCATGCTTAGGAGGGTACTGCATAAAGACACTTAGCATGTTAGTAGTTTCTTCTGGTACCAGTCTCCTCTGGGAAGTGCAAAAGTTTTTGGGAAATTTTTTTTACAGTAATTCTATTATTTTAAAAAAATAGTGTTTATTAGAGAGACAGAGGAGATATATACATAGATAGATAGATAGATAGATAGATAGAGAGAGAGAGAATATGCCATAGTCTCCTTCCACTGCAACCAAACTCCAGACACACATGCACCACTTTGTGCATCTGGCTTTACAAGCCTACTGGATAATCGAACTCAGGCCATCAGGCTTTAGCAAGCAAGTGCCTTTAACTGCTGAGTCATCTGTACAGCCCCAGTTCTATATTTTTAACAAAGTGTTCTTTTAAAAATAATAGTCTTATGACCTAAACCAGGGGCTGACAAAACACAATCCATATCCTACCTCCTCCATTTTAGCTAAGAATGGTTGCAACCTTTTTTGGCTTGTTTGTGTGTTTGTGATACAGTCTTGTATTTATATAGTCCCAGCTGGTCTCAATTCACAACAATTCCCCTGTCTCAGCCTCCTCAGTGTTGAGATTATAAGCATGAGCTTCCATGCCTGGCTAACATTTTAAAGGAGTTGAGAAAACCCAAAATATTAAGAATAATATTTTGTGATGCAAAAAAATTACATGAAATTAAGCATTACTGTCCTTACATATAAGGCTGTTCGTTGTCTATGGCTGGTTTTTTTTTTTTTCAAGGTAGGGTCTCACTCTAGCCCAGGCTGACCTGAAATTCTCTATGTAGTCTCAGGGTGGCCTTGAACTCATGGCAATCCTCCTACCTCTGCCTCCTGAGTGCTAGGATTAAAGGCATGAGCCACCAAGCCCTGCCTGTGGCTGTTTTAAACTCCAGCTATAGAACTGAACAGTTGTCACACCTGGCAGGTCCATATAACCAGAACCATCTATTACCTAACCCTTCATAAAGGAAGAAGGCTGATGACCCTCTCACTTCTCTAAGTGCATATTTACAGAAGAAAGAGTTTATTGTTTCATTTTGATTTACTTGACTTAGCT
Source organism: Zapus hudsonius (assembly GCA_004024765.1). NCBI lineage: Eukaryota > Metazoa > Chordata > Mammalia > Rodentia > Dipodidae > Zapus > Zapus hudsonius. Next base: position 4,897 of record PVHP010052206.1, read on the forward strand.
AAGAGCTTCTCCTCCCTCTTCTTCTCTTCTTCCCTTCTTTTTCTTTTTAAAATTTAATTAATTAGTTTTTGTTTTTTTTTGAGGTAGGGTCTTGCTCTAGCCCAGGCTGATCAGGAATTCAATCCGTAGTTTCAGAGTGATCTCGAATTTATGTCGATCCTCCTAATTTGCCTCCTGAGCGCTGGGATTTAAAGGCCACCACAGCAAACCACTCCTCCTCCTCCTCCTCCTCCTCCTCCTCCTCCTCCTCCTCTTCCTTCTTCTTTTGTATGTGGGTTTATTTTTTTAAAAATAGTTTCATTTATTTATTTGAGAGAGAGAAAGAGTTGGGCAGAAAAAGAGTGGGTATGGGGGCAACAGGATGCCCTGCCACTGCAAAAGAAGTCCAGATGCATGTGCCACTTTGTGCATCTGGTAAGTGCCTTTAACCACTGCGCCATCTCCTCAGCCCCCTTCTTTTTCTTGGTTATCTGTAGCCCAGACTCCAGGCTTGACCACTAGAGCTGACATACAGAAAGAAGGAAAAGCAGATTTCCATGGCTGTGTGGAAGTTCATATCTGTAATCCTAGCACTTGGGAGGGGGCTGAAGCAGGAGGAATGTCATACATTTGGAGTCTAGGTGGAGCTCCCATAGCGAGACCCTGTCTCAGAGAAAAACAAAACAAAGCAAAGTCCTTGCCTTCAAATTGCTGAAATCTTTAGACTCTTCCAGGATAGACCGTCACTTGGTTTTTTATCTGCCCTCAGTCAGTATGCTTGGATGCCTGGATGCTAGTCACAGTGGAAAGGTTTTGGGCATGGATAATAATCCCTGCTGGGTTACTACCAGATCTTTAGCTTTCCAACAAGCCATGTGAAAGTATTTTTATTTAATAACAAGGTGTGTGTGTGTGTGTGTGAGAGAGAGAGAGAAAAAAGAGAGAGAGAGAGAGAGAGAGAGAGAGAGCGAAGGAGAATGAATATCAGGACCTTTTGCCGCTGCAAACAAACTCCAAATGCATGTGCCACTTTATGCATCTGGTTTTATGTGGATACTGGAATCAAACCCTGGCCATCAGGCTTTGCAAACAAGGGACTTTAACCACTGAGCCATCTCTCCAGCCCCCCAAGAACCATTTGACCCTTCATTAGTGGATGGTTTCATATTTCATCTTATTATTTTATTTTTAAACATTTTAAATCTCTTATTGACAACTTTCATATGTGGATATGATGTACTTTGATCATAATTCCTCCCTGTGACTTTCTTCTGTCCTCTCTCCCCTGCCCCTTTCCCTGAACCTCTTCTGCTATCTAGCTAGTTTTTCCTTCTACTTTGATGTCTTCATTTTTGCCTTCCTCATCATCCATGGCAGAATATTGATGGCCTTCATATTGTGCAGGTCTGTGCAGGTAACAACGGTTTCTGTGTGGTCATCAATGCAACGGCCATGTCATGTCCAGAAGACACATTCAAAGCACTCCTCCCCATCCCGTCCCTTGTATATTTCTCCTCCCTGTCTTCTTTGATCTCCCCTGAGACTTGGCAGGTGTGAAGGTGATACCTCAGGTATCACTGATCACTCCGCAGTCACTTATTCTCAGCACTTCTATAGATTCCAGTCTCTTCAATTGTCATCATCAAGTGTAAAAAGAAGCTTCTCTGACCAAAGGTGAGAGTATTTCAGCTTTCCCCCCCTAAAGAGCTAGTCAATGACATGTTAAATTCTTGTGAAATAATTACACATATTTTATTAGCATGCATTTTTTTTGAGGTATTGTCTTGTTCTAGTCCAGGCTGACCTGGAATTCACTATATAGTCTCAGGTTGGCGTTGAACTCATGGTGATCCTCCTGCCTCTGCCTCCTGAGTGCTGGGATTAAAGGCGTGCACCACCACCCGGTTTAGCATGCATTTTAAAATATGAAATTGCCTCATAAAATATGAAATTGCCTCAGTTTTACATCTTCATAAGTCCTTTTAGAGTAACTGTCTATAGTAGTTAGCTTCTCACTACTGGCACAAAGCACCCAACTAAAAGCAGCTGGTGGGAAAAAGCATTTATTTTGGTTTAGAGGCTTGAGGGGAAGCGTCATCATGGCAGGATAAGCATGGCAGAGCAGAGGCTGGACATCACATCTTGCCATAGCAGCTGGCAGGAAGCAGCAAGAGTGAGCTGAGCCCTGGCAAGGGAGATGGTGGGCTGTAACACCCTTCAACTCACTCCAACGGCACGCCCCTTCCATCTAGGCTTTACCTTCCAAGTTACCACCAGTTGGGGACCAAACATTCAAAACACAAGAGGCTATTGAGGGGACGTTTCATTAAAACTACCATATTCTGGACATGGTGGCGCACACCTTTAATCCCAGAACTCTGGAGGCAGAGGTAGGAGGTCACCCTGAGACTACATAGTGAATTCCAGGTCAGCCTGGGCTATAGAGAGACACTACTTCAAAATGAAAGCAAAACAAACTACCATATTCCTGGTACCACAGTTCTTATTAGTGAGGGTTCTCTAGCAAAATGGAACCGATAAAATGAACACACACACACACACTATATATATATATATATATATATATATATATATGTATATATATACTTGAGGGATTTATTAAATCAGCTCACACAAAAATTGTCTTGGCAGCCCAACCACAGGCTGTCCACAGACTGAAAGTCCACGATGCTGGATGCAGGCTAAAGAGGTTTCAGGTCCACGAGGGCAAGCAAGCATCAGAAAGCACTCACCATTGAACAGCATGGGCAGCTGGACCGAAGAAGAATAGCCCTGGTGCTCTCCTGAAGCTCCTCCACACACAGTCCCCAGCAGAAGGGCTACCCAGTCCAGAGGAAGGACGTCCTTGCCATCTCTCCAGCCCAGTACCTCTTTGTTAATGAAGGAAACCGATCCTTGTGCTCTGCGTTGTAAGCACTGTATCTCTATGACTTTTCTTCTCATTTTGCTCATGTGTATTTTTCATCCTATTCAAACATCTAGATTTTTGGTTTTTCATTATGATGAACTCATCCAAGGGTGGCTGATAAACATTAATTAGAACTTTTTTTTGACTGCTTACTTTTTTATTCATCTAATTTTATTTGTGACAGTTTTGTCCGTGAAGTAGAATGTGTTTTGATCATATTTACCCCCACGCCCCCTGTTATCTGTCTTCTTCCCACCTAAACCCCCTTCCTACTTTCACGTCTTTGCTGGCTTGTTTGTGACACACGAGTTCCATATGAGTTATTTATTATTACTGGAGCATGGACGGCTTACTAGTGGCCACTCCACTGAAGAATATGGCCCAGCCATTAACTTCCGTAGCTCCTTGGAGGGGTCTCATGGGTCTCTCCCATCTCTCCCCAATCCATGATGGATTGCTGAGAGAAAATCACAGCTGCCATCAGATCACAAGTGTAATGATACTGTGGCCAGAAGACAGAGTTTCCTAACACTCCTCCTTATCCTCTGGTTCTTACATTGTTCCCAAACCCTCTTCTACAATGTGCCTTGGAAGCCTTGGAGAGGTGATATAGTACCCTTTAGTTTGTACAGCATGGCTCTGGTACAAGATTGGGGGGACAGACTTGTGAACCCCAAGTTTTGGGTCCTAATCCTTATTTTAACAAAGAACTGATGAACTTGGGAAGGATAAATTATGAATTACTGAGTTTTTTAAGGGAGATATTATAAATTGTGAGATTTATTTAGGGACAATTGGTGGGAAGAGGCCAGAGCAGTTACACATGTACATGGAAGATGGGACCTAGAAGCCTATGCTGAAAGATTTCGAGGGCTCTTCACACACTCCTGTGGGGGCAAAAGCATCAGCCCTGTGCCTCTGCAGAGGAGAAAATGAAGAGATTAAGTGATGATGAACTGGGAGTGTAAGGAAGGATAACAGAGAGAAAGTACTAAAGCAGAGACCAGGAAATTCAGACCTCAGAAACACGAGTAGAAAAGAAAGTCAAGAGAGTTGGGATTACACAAGCAGCAGGTCCAGAGTTCAGAGGGAATTTGGAACTAAGTGGAAAGCTATTTGGAAACAAAATACATGTGTGGAAGGAACAGAAGTGTGTTCAGACTCATAGCAGTCTGGGTAGGGGAGAACCAGACTTCCTGTGATCAGGTCACAGGACCAAAAGCAGAGGGCTGGGCTATGTGGGTACTTTACAGATCAGACAACCATTTAGGGTGAGCTTTGTTATCAGACTCAGGTGCATAAACAGAGACCCAATTGGCTCATGGACTTAGAGGGCTGATCCAGAGAAGCTGAGCTAAGGAAGAAGAAGGAAGTTCTTTCTGGGGAATGTTGCTGGGAGCCATCTTGGAGAGGGCAGGATCATACTCAAGTTCCAGTTTTGCTAGGATGGACAGAATGGCATCTTTTTGTTCCCTTTTTTGGGCTTCTATTCCTGACTGCCTGAAAAAAAAAAAAAGCTACCTTACTCCTGTTTTTCCTTCATCATGACCCCCATACTGTACTGTTGTAGCTACCTTCTCATTGCTGGGAGAAAGCACCTGACCTGAAGCAGCTGATGGAAGGAAAGCTTTTAATTTTGGTTTATAGTCTGGAGGGGGAGCTCCATGATGGTAAGGGATGAACAGAGGCTGGGTATCTATCACCTCTGCCAGAGAAGGAGGAAAACAGCAAGAGAAGAGTGAGCTGAGCTCTGGCAAGGGGAAGCTGGCTATGACACTCACTCTTAAGCCCTCCTCGAGCAGCACACCTCCTCCAGCAAGGTCCACTACTCAACTCACCACCAGCCGTGGACCCAGCATTCAGAGCTCGTGAGTTTATTGGGGGAGATCTGATTCCAACCCCCACATGTCCAGAGAAGTGAGAGTTCTCTATCCTGAGCCAAGAGCTTGCTCTTGACCAATTTCATTTCGTCCCAGATTTATAATGACAGAGCGGACCTGGTCACCTTTCTAGCACATCTATTTGAAGGCAGTACTAGTTCCTGCCTATTTAAAGAGAGGTTGCCAGAAATCCCACTTACATATTTTCATTGGTGTTGGTCTGTTTTGTTGTTATTGTTAAGATTAGAATACTGCAATCTGCAATCATTTTATCAGGATTCTTCATTTCTTTCTTTTTAAAAAAGAGCTACTCAGCACATTTTTTTCTCTGTAATAATTGGCCTGGGTCTCTAAGTCTTTTGTTAAAATTACCAAGTTAATTTTAATGCCATTACTGGAAATAGAGCATTTCTTAAACATCCTTGATGGTGTATAATGGTCTGATTTTAGAAAGTGACCCTCCTCCAGGTTTTGGCAGGAACATTTGGCTTAATACTTACAGAATGCGAACGTCCCTTATATTTTAATCTCCATGTTGTGTTTTTAGCCATTTTCTCCGTGTCTAGCCTCATTTCTCCCGACCAGGGATTTTTGTGTTTCTCTATTGTCACGTTTTCACTCTCTGAAATGGGCCATTTTTATTTGTTTTTGTTTTGGGTTGGGCAAAAGGGAATTCTTTTATCTCTGCAGCAAAGCCTCATAATGAGGGAAATAATAGGAGAGACAGAAAAATGAGAACCAATATTAGCATTTCTATGAGGCCCAAAATAAACTCTCAGCTGGAGAGAAGTAAATTGAATATTATTTTTTTTCTTTGATGAGGGAAGGGGAGGCAGAGGCAGGGCCTGGATTTTGGAGCTATACTGGCAGAAAGGGCCTCTATCGTTTCTGTTTCCTGGGAGGAGGGGGAGATTACTTGTTTTATGTCCAACTTTAGGAGCATTTGATGACTCCTTTTAAACAATCAAAAGCTGATACCATACAAGGTTTCCCTTGGCCTCTCTTTTCCTCTCTCTTCTTTCTCTATACCTTCCTTTCCCTCCCTTCTCTCTCTTCCCTTCCCCCTTTCTTTCTTTTTCTTACATGAGATTTCTCACTCTGAAGCCCAGGCTGGCCTTGAACCTGTAATTATTTTCCTGTCCCATCTACCATGCCTGGCTTGCCTCCCTCACTTTCAGTAGACCCCACAGATATTTTCTATGCTTTGAAAAGCTCCCCTACCCCACCCCAAGGTGATGGGAATTTAAGGGAGACCAGGAACCCCTCCCTGTTCCTAACCTCACTCTCCCCAGCTTCATGTGAGCATGAGGACAGCCCTTGGTTCTTTCTTTTACACATTTGGAAACAAACTCTTGACAGTGTTGACATAGAAATGCCGAGAGAGAGAGAGAGAGAGAGAGAGAGAGAGAGAGAGAGAGAGAGAGAGAGAGAGAGAGAGAGAGAGAGAGGGGGGGGGGG
>PVHP010052207.1:0-11191 GCA_004024765.1 Zapus hudsonius
CCCAGCAGGATTTGGTGAGCTGACGCTTCCTCCCAGTGAGTTCTCTAGAACTGTGAAACAGGAAACCGGCCTTTAAAAGCAACCCTCTTTTCTCTAACACTTATGAAACCCTAATATCATCAGATCACAGAAGCTTGAGAATATAATCAGGATCACATGAACCATACACGTTCACAATTCACAGACTGAGACAATAGCCCCAGACTGATAGAAATGTTACAGCAGTGGTTAGGATCAGAGCCCTGGAGCACTAACAAGCTTGGTAATGAAAGAGACAAGAGATAATAAAAAGCAAAGAAGAGACTTTATTCAGTGTGCCCACACTGGGAAGAGGAACAGAGTTACGGTGACCCTCCCAAGTCCATCTATCTGGTGCAGACAGGAGATTTAGATGTGAGCAAGGGCAAGAGGTATGCTTGGGGAAGCAGTCCTAGTCAATGGGGGGGTCCTTCTCTGCTGACTTTTAGGCCTCAGAGGACAATCACAGGGGGGTCCAGAGAGATGGAGTCAGACCCTTGTAGGACCACCTCAGGTGGAGTGACGGAACTGTACAAGTGTCCCATTGCTTATTGAATATCCAGAATGTCAGTTACTTCAGTCTTTTTGGCTTCCATGTAACATTTAAATAAAACTTAATTAATTTTAAAAATATTTAAATTTTCATATGTTTTATAATGAAAACCCAGTTAGAAATACTTTGTTTCTTGCATATATATGTATATATATATTTTTAATTTATTTGCAAGCAGAGAGAGAGAGAGAATGGGTGTGCCGGGGCCTCTAATAAACTCCAATCGCATGCACCACTTTGTGCATCTGGCTTTACGAGGGTACTGGGAATCAAACCCCAGTTGTTAGGCTTTGCAGGCAAGTGCCTTAACCACTGAGCCATCTCTCCTGCCCTTGTGTTCACTGGTTGTTTTTTTTTTTTTTTGCTTTTATTTTATATTTTATTGATTTGCAAGGAGGGAAAAAGAGAGAATGTAGAGACACTTTTAAATGAAAACAAGATAGAAAGCATATATAGTATTTTGGCAGTTATAGATGAAGCTTAGTAATAGAACATTTGTTAGATGAAACTTACAATAGACCGAAAGCATGTATATTGTATTTTAACAGCCATAAAGCTAACTAATAAAATGCCTTTTAAATGAAAACTCAAGATATAATGCATGTCTATTGTATTTAGTAGTTATAAATAAAGCTTAGTACCATGTTGAGACTTTTTATCAATAAATTTAAATTAATCAATTTAATAGAGATCTAGTAAGCACCTAGAAACTGTTAACAAAGGTAGTCAAAGCAAGATAATGTCTTGGCATCTCTGTTTTTTGTTTGCAAGGTTTGGGATGTTTTTGTTTTTGTTTTGTTTTGTCTTGTCTTGTCTTGTTTTGTTTTTTGAGGTAGGGTCTCACTGTAGCCCAGGCTGACCTGGAACTCACTCTATAGTCTCAGGCTGGCCTTAAACTCACAGCGATCCTCCTACCTCTGCCTCCTGAGTGCTGGGATTAAAGGAGTGTCCCAGCACAGCTGGCCATCTCTGTTTTAAAACAAACTTTTTTGTTGCCCTGTATGACTTCAGAAGACCATTTCTTTCAGATGAAGGCCATTGTTCTGAGCACGAGGCTATACCCTGGAGGAGTTGATTTGAGAGTTTACTTATTGATTTATATTTGAACCATAGGAGCTTTTTGAGAAATCAGAGTAGAGGTTGATTAAGACTATGTTTAATATATATGTGTAGAGCAAAACCTGGTCATTGATAAACTGAAAATTTTGCTTGAAAGAGAGGGGAACAGTGTAAAAATGAAATGTAATGTAAAGCGTGTATTTAGTAATGCAAGAAAAAATAAAATCTTACATTGAGCAATACATAAAATGAATCTAGTCAGGCTTGGTGACACAGGCTTTTAATCGCAGCACTTGGGAGGCAGAGGTAGGAGGACTGCCAACAATTCAAGGCCAGCCTGAAACTACATAGTGAATTCCAAGTCATCCTGGGCTACAGTGAGACCTTACCTGGGGGAAAAAAAAAACAAGAAGAAGAATTAAAAATAGAATCTTGCATTAGGCACTTGAGTAAGCAATAGGAGCTATTAAGATACTGGCACTGAGACAGTCACTTTATTAAATATTAATCTAGTAAAGGGCCTTCACTACACATTATCCAGAGGTATTTTGACTAACATAAGCAAAGTACATTAACAGTCTTGTGTCTTATTAATAACTCAAATTCATTATTAATTAAAGATTTAAAACATTTAGAAACCATCAAATTAAAAAATCAAAATTTAAGTATGTGTTAAAAATCTAAGTCATTGTAATAAGTATTTTAGAGATCATCTAATTATTAAACTCAAATAATAAGCATTTTAGGAACCAGCTGAATATCTTGACCTAATTGAATCTATAATGCAATTGAAGGAAAGTGGAATTGAAATTTTCTACCTTTAAAATTCCTGTCTTCTGGGATGAAGAGATTGTTCAGTGGTTAAGGTACTAGTCTGCAAAGTTAGGTTTGATTCTCCAGTACCCAAGTAAGCCAGATGCACAAAGTAACACATACATCTGGAGTTTGTTTTCAGTGGCTAGATACCCTGGTGTACCTATTCATATTCTCATTCTCTCTCTCTCTCTCTCTCTCTCTCTCTCTCTCTCTCTCTCTCTCTCTCTCTCTCTCTCTCTCTCTCTCTCTGTATTCCCTCTGCTTGCAAATAAATAATTTTTTAAAAATCTTGTCTACTGTTGAAGTTAGCATGAATGAACATCTTTATTATTAAAGCCAAAGGCATATTTTAAAAGCTAAAGTAAAAAGATTAATTTTAAACACATTGTAAGGCTGCTTTTCCTTGCAATTCAGTACATTTTAAAATACATCTAGTTGCACATTAAAATTAGAACACTTAATGATTGTAGATTTAGATAAGTAGCTCTTGAACATGAAGCACAAAGATTATGTAGACAGAATATGAACACGTGACAATTGCTGGCCAGCCTTGAACCTATAATATAACCATGTAATATAATTACAGAGAAAAGAAAGGTCTTTTTCTTTAGAATTTTAGTTACATGGTAAATTGAAAGGAATTTGAGCTAATTTAACATTTTTGGGGGGAGGGACAATTCAAGATAGGGTCTTGCTTTAGCCCAGGCTGACCTGAAATTCACTATGTAGTCTCGGGTTGACCTCAAACTCACAGCAATCCTCCTACCAAGTGCTTGAATTAAAAGAGCGTGCCATCAAGCCTGGAAATTTTAACATTTTTAGTTTAGGTGAGTACTCATTTATAAATCAATGTAGAAGAATACAAGTGCCCTTAAAGTGTTTGGAACCTTAAAAACAGACATCAGCAGCCTGAATTTTTTTAATGCTGACATTAGGAGGGGGCAGCAGCAACTGCTTAGTTTACTTTGGGGCTTTTGTTGTTTTGTTTTGTTTCTATTTTATTACTATTTTTATTAATTAATTTATTAGAGAGAGTGTGTGTGAGGATGGGTGAACCAGGGCCTCTTGTCGTTGCTAACAAACTCCAGAACATGCACCACTTTATGAGTCTGACTTGATGTTGGAACTGGGGACAACACCAGTTGGGAGGCTTTGCAAGCAAGCGCCTTTAGCCCTGGAGCCATCTCCCCAGCCTGAGGTTTGCTTTGGGGTGGCTCTGCATGTCCCAGGGTTTTCCATTTTTTCTTCCTAGGAGAGGATGGAAGAGGCTGCTTGTTGGTCCTTTGGGTCGCCCTGCCTGGGGCTTATGGGGGCAGAGAAGATCTTTAGAAGCATTTAGGTACAGGTAGGTTTTAGGGAAAGTTTCCAGTTTAGAACTGGGACTGTTCGGGGAAACATCCCAGATAGATGCTTGGCAGTCTTCCTGCCCTCCTGGATGAGGTCTGCATCTTGCCAGGAGAACCCGCTTTCGTTGGGAATTCCATAATGTTTTGGAATGTGGTGGAATGTGGACAGGGAGAATAAGGAGCTCTTTATTTAATTTTTAAATTCAGTTCAAGATTTATAGATTATATCTTTTGAGCAATGTAGCTTCCTTCACATTGTTCCCACATATAGCTATTGCTAAATGGTTATCTTTCTGAACATCCACACTTTCCTTTGCTCACTGAACTCCAACTTTGCTTCACAGTGACTCATCATGAAATTCTTCCTTGCAGCAAAAGTCAAAACCCCAGCTGTAATTGAGTCCTGGTCTCTGAGAACTCCTCAGGCTGCATGACAAATAACTGGGTTGCATCTCCCACTGCTGGTTACAAGACAAGCCTCCCTCCCCCAGCCCCTGAGTTTGCTGGAGATCCCATGGACATCACTGCCTCCATTGGTCCCTTCTACCATCACTACCTCTGATGCTTTGGAGTCCCTCGGATGTCCAAGAGGCCTGGGAATGCAATGTTACGTGTTCTAGTTGTTGGGAATCCCAAAGCCAGGTGATGGTACACTGGGTTCCTCTGATGTTGTTGAAATTGCTCATTCTCTTTTACCCAGGGTCCTTCTTCCTAATACTACAGGATTCTATGGAGTTTGGACCTGGGGCAGATCCTAATAGTTGATTGAGCCTTTGTCCCTCTGTGATGGTTAGGTTTTGTTGTCAACTTGACATTTTTAGTAATCTTGGGTGGGTCTTTGATGTTGTTCATGTGAAGGCAGCCCTCTCAGTAGGGGGCAGGATGTAAGAAGGCTCAGGGATACTAGAAACAAACTTTCCTTTCTGGGAGGACAGTAAAGGAGGGAAATTCCAGAGATAGTGAGTGAGTCAACAAGTCTGGGAAAGGGTTGCAAGACTCTGCCCTAAGGCTATATAAAGGGGAAAGAAATCTCTGTCTCTCTTTGCCTCCCTGCTAGTGCTGGTTGTGTATCTCTTCTTAGGCATTGGAAGGAAGCTTCTTCAGCCTTCCAGCCTGGACTGAAGACCAATGGTTCCCCAGGAAGCCTTTAGGCCTTCAGTGATGAATTGAGACAGCTGAGGCATCCATCCAGATGGACTGAGCAGCAACTGTAGAGACTGCTATTATGGGACTGCTGTGAGCTAATCCAATAAATCCCTTTTGTGTTTACTGCAATTTGTTCTGTTGGTTCTGTTCCTCTAGAGAACCCTGACTAATACACCCTCCTAAACTAAAATTCCTCCTGGTAAATTCCCTTCCACAGAGTGTTTTCTGCTGAGTGGCTTCTCATGGTGGGATGTCCCGTGAGGTCACTAGGGAGGCCCAGGCTTCTGAATCTCAAATTCAACCATCTCTAAATGATCAATGGAAAACATGGCTTCATGCCCTCCTTTCTTCCTTTATTCCTGTCTTTTCTCCTTTACTTCTCTCCCACAGCCGGGAACACATAACTCAGTAGCTTTCACTGACCCTTGCTTCAGTGTAGACTTTATCTATACCAGTCCTTGCAGCCCACTAGCTATGACAATAGCTTAGGGATGGATAAATCTGTATGGTTGGGTTCAGGATAGAGGACTCTGAGACAGATGGTTTCTTGGATTGAGGGTTTTATTTAACTCCAGCAAGAGAGTGGCAGGGTTCAGAGTACAAGAGAAGGGGGCTTCAAACCAGGAACAAGGAAGAAAGAGGCAGAGCAAGGTGGAAGGGGACTCAGAACCAGGAAGGAAAGAGGATAAGTGGAAGGAAAAAGTGAACCCAGGGCAGAGGACAGGAACAGAGCAAGGGGGAAGGGAGAATAAAAGGTGAAAGAGGCAAACTCCGAAGCCCCCAACAAAAGGGGAGCAAGGTCTTTGTCACCACAAAGGTGTCCCCCATAAACTTGTGTGTTGAATGCTTGGTTCCAAGTTGATGGCAATTTGGGAACTGGAAACTTGTTGAAAGAGGTGTGTTGTTGGGGGCAGATTTATGGGTGTTATAACCAGCTTCCCCTTGCCAGTGTTTGGCACACTCTCGGGCTGCTGTTATCCACCTGATGTTGGCCAAGAGGTGATGTCCAGCCCCTGCTCATGTCATGGTTTCTCCTGCCATCATGGAGATTCCCCTTGAGTCTGTAAGCCAAAACAAACCCTTTCCTCCCACAAACTGTTTTTGGTCAGGTGCTTTGTACCAGCAATGGAAAGGTAACTGCTACAGAAAGTTGGTACCAGACATGTGGTTATTGCTGATAGAAACCTGACTGTGTGGCTTTTGGAACTGATTTGAGGAACGAATGTGGAAGGATTTGAAACCATGGTCTAAGGTCTTTCGTCATGAAAACTTGAAACTGCACTCTACCTGGTCATTATTTCCTTTATGTCAGGAAGGAAAGGAAACTACCAGGAACCCGGGTCACAAAGTTCATCACAAACATCATGGAATTTGTATCTGGTGCTTTCCTTAGCTTCAGAAGTCATTTCCTCTTAGAGAAACAATTCACATTCCCTGTTCTTCCTAACCTGCCTGACCTCTTGTCCCTGCCTGTCTCTCAAAGACTTAATATCTTCCTGACCAACCCAAATTCCTATACTTGCCTCTGATGTGATCACACAAGAAGGTTCCAGTACTGGAAATGAACCAACTTCACATTGGACCCCTAGAGCCTTGCAGAAACAGAGCTGGACTTTCTTACAGCCATACTGGTCATAATCACGATTTTGCCTACCAGGTGACCCTGGCAGGCATTCTAAAAGCCTTAAGATAAACAAAGTTGTTAAGATAGCTGAGCACTTCCTGCTGGCTACTGTTTCTTATGTTAGACATATTAGCTATTATTCAGAGAAACCCAAGTACATTTCAGCTGTCCCTAGGCTAGTTTATAATCCCTTGCTCTTGCCTCAGGGTGTGGGGATTCTTCTGTCTTGTTGACCAAGACTTACTTTTACCCATAATTCTCTAATAAATTGTATTTTTCTCAATGCTGAATTCATCTTCTGTTTCATGGCCCCTTCTGCCTTTGGGAGCTGTGTTTTCATACCCTGGGTTTTTCCCAAACAGTAAGAAGCCTAGAAATCTAAACAACTCTGTTTCAAACTTTAGCAGTCACTTTGGTCTCATTTCTTTACTTTTCTCTGTTTTCCCAGACAGCATAGTGGTACTTACCTGACAGAAGTGCTAAATGAGGCAGGCATATTCTGAAACAAATCCCTATGTTAATGCACTTTCCTCTATTTTCAGCTGAAACTATGACAAAAGCGAAGCATGCCCACAGGCATTCCTGCCACAATTCCAACCTTTCAAACATTTGTTCCATAACCTTGAACTAAGCATGTCCCAAAATGGGTTCATCATCTTCTTAGATCATGACCTTAAACTGATCATGCTTGGAAATTTACTCCTTTACTGAGCATGCTCAGAAATGTGCCCACCCCCCAAAAGTGTTTTCCTACATGAGTATGTACAGGCTGCCTGAATAAAATCCCCACACTTTCTTTGTTCAGGGGGCAGTGGGGGAGGTCCTTGGAAATGCCTCCCATGCTCTGTGTACCGGCTGCAGATAAAAATGGTCATACTTGCTTTCACTGCTCTCCCCGAGAATCAGCCACAATCGAATGTACTAACATCATACATGTTCATATACAGCACTTCTATCCAAGAGGTGGGCTGTTGTCAGGGGACAGAGAATTTTGTAGAATGGAGAGAGTATTGTATGGTATTTTGTAAGCTATATAAAGAACACCGTCGGTGTCTAATAAAGGAATCTAAGACCTGACTGTGAAGGTTCAGGGCCAACACCAAACATGAATTCAGATATGACTGCACATCAAAATCAAGTCTCCATGCGGACTAATTCCCTTCAGTTTTCACAAGAATCTCAAAGTACTTTATACAACCTTGTTGGTGTTTCTTTGAACTTTGAATTCATGTTTTGCTTTTGATTTCTTTTGTATATCACATACATATGACTATAAATCCCTAAGTCCATGGTTATCAAATCTCATCTTAGCATGATTGCACCCTTGTTACACTTCAGCCTGACTTCACAAAGACAGAAAGTTTTAGCACAAGGCTATGGTTTTCTCTCCTGTTGTGATGGTTAAGTTTTGTTGTTAATTTACCTGTTTAGTAATCTTGGATGGGTCTCTGAGGATGTTCACAGGAAGGCAGCCCTCTCAGTAGGGGGCAGGATATAAGGAGGCTGAGGAGAGCTAGAAATGAACATCACTTCCTGGGAGGGCAGTGCAGGAAGGAAATTTCAGAGACTTAGTAAATCAACAAATCAAGGGAACTGTTGCAAGACCCTATGCTAAGGCTATATAAAGGAGAAGGAAATCTTTCTGTCTTTCTCCCTCTGCTTGGCTGCCTGTCTGGCTGTTGGTGCTTGTCCTGCATGCATCTCTTCATTTGCATTGGAAAGAAGCTTCCTCAGCCTTCCAGCCTGGACTGATAGACCAGCGGCTCCCCAGGAAGCCTTTAGGCCTTCAGTGCTGGATTGGGACTACTGAGGCATCCAGCCCCGTGGACTGAACGGCTACTGGTTCTCTCAGGCCTGCAGACTGCTATTGTGGGACTTCCGTGAACTAATCCAATAAATCCCCCTTTTTACTACAATTCGTTCTGTTGGTTCTGTTCCTCTAGAGAACCCTGACTAATACTCCTGTGTTTTTCTGAACTTGAGAACAGACCTGACTTTGAAGCCTGGCACAGCCTGTGCTAATACCATCCCCACCGGCAGTGCTATCATCATAGCTAAGCATTGAGTACACATCACCTCACTGACTCACCTTTAGACTAGAAAACAGTAGAGTGAGATCGTGTAACTTTCCCAAAGCCATATATTTGATATATAATAAAGTTAAATTTTAATCGCACACTAGGGCTAGGCATCTAGCATTTCACAAAGCCCTGAATTCTATCGCCAGCACCACATAAAACCAAGCAAAGTGTCACATACCTATAATCCTAACACTTGGGAGGTAGAGGCAGGAAGATCATAAACTCAAGGTCATCCTTGGATACATAGCAAGTTCAATACCAGCCTGGGATACATGCAATCCTATCTCAAAAACAAAACAAAGCAAAAAAAAAAGCACCTGGTCAGGGGTGGTGGTGAACACCTTTAATCCCATCACTTGGGAGGCAGAGGTAGAAGGGTTTCCCTGAGTTATTTTGAATTGTGTTGAAAAGCCTATTTTCTTTTGCAATTAAAAACATTTAAGGATATATGTTAAGGATAAATGCACAGAGTAACAATAACCGTTTCTGCCCAATTCAAGAGAGCTTAACCTGTGCTCATGCTAAAATGTCAGCAAGAGGCATTACTGCCACCTGCTGGTGGCCTATGGACCAGCAATACTGTGTCTGTATCCCATGGCTTTATTCCCTACATTCCTTTTTCCTAAATTGTAATAATCAAAAATGTCTCCAGGAGGACATGTATGAGGCAAGTTAGGGGCAATACTTAATATTTTATAAATAACTGCCAAATTAAACCTTAGCTTTTACCCAACAATTTCTTCTTTTCTTTTTTCTTTTCTTTTTCTTTTTTTTTCTTTTCTCATTAAAATGAAATGCATATCGTCACACCACTAGCCACATTGTCCTTGTTTGAGAACCACTGATCAGAGAGAATGACGGTCTTGAGTGCAGTGCAAAGAAAATTGTTTGCTCAAAAATATCTGACTAAACAGTCTTGATGTGGCAGTTTTGTAAAGTCAGTTAGGAGGGAGGATGTTTGCCCCCAGGTGCTCACATGGAATTTTCCATAGCTTCCAGACATACGGTTTAAATTCAGTAACGGGAAAACCTAGTCTCACCCTGTGACAATTCATCTGCTTCAAGTAGAAGCAAGCAAGGCACAGATATTGGCACCCTCCGCTTCTGGGCCCCGAACAGAACTTCAGAGCCAATGTCTTGTGGCCTCTCCACAGGGCTCCAGTTACTACGGCTAAGCAGTAAGCCAATTCCCATCTGCCTCGTGTAGCCTACTTATTTCTTCTGTCCTAAGTTGGTTTTGTGTAGCTATAATAAAATGCCCAAGGCTAGGTAGGTTTATAATGGAAAGACATTCATTTCGGGGCCTCATGGTTCTGAAGGCTCAAGAGCATGGTGCCCGCCACATTGGCTTCTGGTGAGAGTCTCCTGGTAGATGATATGCTTTAGCAGGAATACAATCTGAAGGTCACTTGGGAGAGAGGAGGCCAAGAGCGCAAATTTGCGACCTGCTCTCACAGTAACTGAGCCAGTGCTGTGAGACTGAACCTATTCCTCTGTTACAGTCATGAATCCCTTTCGAGGTAGCACCTCCAGTGACTTAGTCATCTCCCGCTAGCCCCCCCCTGAAAGCTCCCAGCACCCCACAACAGCTGCATCTCAGGGAGCAAGCCTACAATGTGTAACCCTCTGAGGAACAGACCTCCAAGCCAGAGCACCCAGGGGAAGCACCCCATGCCCACTGTTCTCTTGGTGTCACCCTACTGAGCTCTGCTTGCCACCAGGTGCTTGCCTTTTTGTAAAATCTGAGGCAGTCCAACCTCCCCTGCTCAGAGGACTTGAACATGACCTTTACCTCCTCACTTGTAAAATCAAAAGCCTTCATATCTTTTCCTAGTGAAAGACCCCCAAGGCCTCTCTCAGGAGAGTGTACCCCAAAATTCCAATAACCACACCAGCAGATGCAAAAGCAAGAGGTGTTTTTTTTTATTTTTCGGCTGCGCAGTCGGGCTCCACAAGCAGGCAGATGAATGTCCAGACAAGATGGAGCCCCAAAGAACAAAGGAGCAGGGTATTTATAGATAAAAATTATTTAATTATAATATAACTCAGGTTACTGGGTGTGTGGCATTTTTATTGGTTCCCTCCCTTTATTTATATATCTCCTGATTGGTTACCACTTTGGGGCCACATCCCAGATCCAGCCCTCATTTTAGGACAGCCATATGTTCCCTTATATGGAGTCTTTTTGCTTCTGGGTCTTTATCATCAGGCATCCTTTAGGGAGGGGGAGACCAATCTAAAGTGAAGCTAGTTTTACAAAATGGAGTTTTATCTACAAAATGGATTCTTCACTAGCACAGCTGGTTGCTTAAAGTGACTTAGCCTTGGTTTTGTTTATTTGAACAATGAGAGACCTTGCCTCAAGTGAGGGGGAAGGAGAAGACTGATCAAAGTTTGTCTTCTGACTTCCACACTTGTGCCCACACATTACATTCAAAAGAAAGAGAGGGGGAAGGAAGGAAGGAAGGAAGGAAGGAAGGAAGGAAGGAAGGAAGGAAGGAAGGAAGGAAGGAAGGAAGGAAGGAAGAAAGGAAAGAAAGAAAGAAAG
>PVHP010052208.1:0-11196 GCA_004024765.1 Zapus hudsonius
CCAAATGGATAGTCAGAGGGAAGTTAAGTACTCACAGATGTTTTCATACTGTAATAGTGAAGGCAGAAAAAAAATTCAGAAAATAAAGATATGAAATTTTCCAATGTCAGGGATTGAGACATTGTCAGAATTGAGGTTTAGGGCAGAGGAGAGATTGCTCAGTGGCTAAAGGCACTTTATTACAAAGCCTGTTGACCCAGGTTTGAGTCCCCAGTACCCACATAAAGCAGGTGCACAAAGCATGCATCTAGAATTTGTTTAAAGTTGCAGAACACACTGTTGTGCTCACATTTCAGCTCTCTCTCCCTCCCCCATCTCTCTCTCACATGAATAAAAATATTTTTAGAACATTAATTGAGGTTTAGAGTTTGTGCCATTTTAATTTGAAAGGTTGTATAAAATAAGTCAATAATGCCCATGCTAGAGCAGACACAAGGAAGTTGCTTTGTGTGTCACAAAAAGAAGGAAGAAATCTGGAAGGATGAGGCTGGTGATAATTCCCCCTGTCAGAGAACAACATGGGCCGGGTCTCTGACTCTTTCTTGTCCTGGGTTTCGTGATGTACTTGGGACCATGATATACTTGAATAGTTTAAAAAGAAATCTTTTACTGTGTGTGTGTGTGTGTGTGTGTGTGCATGAGCATTTTCCAACATTCAAGGAAACATATGCTAATTTTGTGGATATTATAATTCATAGACAACCATAAAACAGACTGTAGCTAATCCCTCCAAAGACTTTCTTTTGAATATGTACTGAAGGACTGCTTTTGTAACATGATGGTCATGCAAAGCAATATTGAAGTACTGAACCAAAATATAAAAATAGGGCTGGAGAGATGGCTCAGCGGTTAAGGCACTTGCCTCCAATGCCTAAGGCTGTGAGTTCAATTCCCCAGGACCCACATAAGCCAGACCCACAAGGTGGTGGCCCTGGTGCTCTCTCTCTCTCTCTCTCTCTCTCTCTCTCTCTCTCTCTCTCTCTCTCTCTCCTTGAAAATGAATAAATAATATATATATATATATATATATATATATATATATATATATATATATATATATATATATATAGTGGCTGAAGAGATGGTTCAGTGGTTCATTAGTTAAGGTGCTTGTGTTCCAAGTCTAATGACAGGATTAGATTCCCTGGTACCCAAGTAAAGCCAGATGCACAAAGTGGAGAATGCATCTGGAGTTCTATGCATCTGGAATTCATTTGCAGTGGCTGGAAGCCCTGGCATGCCCCATTCTTTCTATCTCTCTTCTCTCTCTTTATGATTGCAAATAAATAAATAAAAATATAAAATAAATAAAAATAAATGAATTGGACCAATTGTAACTGGAGTTTTAAATATGAGTTTCAAAAAGGATACTAGGGAGTTAGGATTAGGTGGAGCTATATATAAAGAGACTAATGTAAGGAATTGGCTTCCATGATTGTAAGGTCTGTGTAGGAAAGTTTAAAATCTGTAGGATTATAGCATTGGGAAATACAAGTTGGATTCTTACCACATATCGGATTTCTACCTCTTTAGCGAGGTCTGTGCTCTGCCTTTAAGGCCATTTAACTGACTATATCAGGGCTATCCTTACTTAAATCCTACCATTTATACAAGACTTTTATAGTAATACATGAATGTTTATATATATAAATATAAATATATATATTTCATGAATACATGAATGTTTGATTGTATGATTGGGAGTTGCAGTATATCCAGTAATGCTCATGCACACACACACACACACACACACACACACACACACACACACACACACACACACACGACAAATACGAAACAAAAATAAAAATAAAACCAAAACATTCCAGATGTCTAGACAACAGCGAAGCCCACAAAGTGACATAGGTGTCATATATATTCTATAATGATATCACAAATTAGATCATCTTCTCCATGAGTCTGATATGTCAACTCTAGGAGATCATATGAAGAGATGGCCTTTCATTTAGCTATTCATGGAACATTTGAAAAATCTACAAATTACAAGTCTGGGAATGAAAATTCTTAGATGTGTAATCTGCACTTTGAAAACAAACATCTCTGCTTTGCCTCACTGGGAATGAAAATTGTCTCTCTTTTTGTCTCAGCATTAATCTAACAGCAGGTGACTATTATCCTGCCCAAATGTTCTATTTCCTAGATATTTTCTCTAAATGATAATCCAGGGGTAGTCCTGAGAACGAATTCTAAACTACCACTTTTCTCCCTGTGTTTTAGAGACCTTGGAAATTTTATTGGAGCATGTCAGCAGGGATCAATGAGAGAATTTTCTATTATATAACATTTAAACACAGAGAGCTCTGAAGTGAGGATAAACTCATGATGAACAGCAGTGCAAAAGTGATAGTGTGAATTTAAATGGTGATTTTTAAAAAATAGTTTCAGTATAGGTTAGTATTGGTCTCAAGGGGACATTATACCTTATATGCCTGAAGATATTTCTTCATGAGATAAAAATCTATGCATTTTACACATTCATATAGCCAAATGTAGTCAATGAAGTCAACTAATAAAAATGATGCTATTAGTCATGCTTATCTGCTGAGACCTGATTGACATATTGGAGTTTGAGTTTGGTCTCTCTGCAGCTACTTGACTATTATCTATATTATTATTGTGCATAATTTTTAATATTGTCATACATAAATAAGATTATACTATTTTTCTAATATTATGTCATAATTAAAGCATGAAATAAGATTTTTCTCTTGAAAATTTATATATGTGTGTGTTTGTGTGTGTGTGTGTGTGTGTGTGTGTGTGTGTGTATACATATGGGTGCACCAGGGTATCTTGCATCTTGTCACTGCAAATAAACACCAGATGTATGTGCCATGTTTTGTGTGTCTGACTTTTTATGAATACTGAGGAACTAAATCCAGGCCAGCAATCTTCACAAGCAAATACCATTAACCACTAAACTATCTCCCCAGACCGATATATTTCAATATTTATAATATTTTCATGTTTATACACATTGATGACTTAGTGAACAAATGTAATCTGTGTTGTTTTTTTTCTTAGCTTAAAATCAGTTTATATTTTATGTTATGCATGTTCAGCTCTGTTTTTGTGTTCTTTTATTTACATTCCATAATGAGGAAACAAAGGCCTAGGGAAGGTATATATCTGATTTAAGATGACAAAGCTTTCTTAGGTTTGATCTGATATTTCAGCTCATATTTTTGTCTGTGTAGACAAATTCCTCTCTCATAGCTAATCTATCAACTTGATTTAATGCTTGTCTGTATGAAATATGTAGAATCAAAGAGAATAGTCATCTTCAAAGCATGACATCTGAAGTCGTCAACTTTGGTAGAGAGCTACTTAGATATTGTATTCATACAACTTATGGGGAATTATGAATAATAGAATCATCATGCATCTCCTTAATTATGACTGAGTACATTGGTATGGAAGATGACACTTAAATAAAATAAGATTTGCTTTTTCACCATACGTGTATTTAAAATCTAATGATGCCTATGCAAATTAATTGTGTGATTATGATTGTAGGGCAAATGTTTAGCCTATTTTGTAAGACTGGCTGATTTAAAGCACCTGTGAAGGACCATTAACATATAAATAATTGCTCTGCTCCTTTGAAAAAAAAATCTACTTATTATTCATTCATTAAGGCCAATGATCAAAGGATTCCACTTGGTAATGATTTGTTAACCTTCTTGAAGATTCTATATTTACTTTAAAGTCATTAACCTGAACTCTTTAAAAATTTTATATAACTAGTTTAGTTTCATAGTAATCATAATTGTTCCCTTCAAGTAGTTCTAATCAGTGAAGATTTTCTATATATAGAATATGCTTAGGTCGTATGCAGTGTTATTTTTTTGTATATTTTTCTCTCACAAAATCTTACTCAGATACCAGGAAAGAAATAAATTGACAGGCTTTTAGCAATTTTTCTTAGTGATATAACTATACTTAATGATTGCAATAGCCCCTGAAGCCTTGGAACTATTTATTGACATCATAAATTAATCTACCATTGTTCTTTTGAGGGTATTTCCATTATTCTCAGGCAAACAAGAGCCAGGAAAAGTGGGAAGTTTAAAGTTTGCAGCTAGACTCTTCCATGCATGTGGCCAGGCCTCTCCAGTGGTCCTTGGCTAAGTGCCCATCTCTCTCTCCTCTGCCCTCACCCAGCCACACTTCCACATGTGGCCAGGCCTCTCTGATGGTCAGTGGCCACATGCCCTCTACCCTTTCTCCTCCCCACCCCCATGCAGCTACCTACACTTCTTCCCCACCAGGCCTCTCAGGCGGTCCATGGCTATGAGTCCTCCTCTCTTTCTCTCTCTCCATCCCCCTCCCAGACACCAACACTACGCCCCTGACAGGTCCCTCTCGGTGGCTCTCTCTACTTCCTCTCTCTCTCCCCTAGTCCCCCACCCAACCATCTGCCCTTCTATCCCATCAGACTTCTACCAGTGGTACCAGGGTCCTCTGTATTTCTCTTTCTCTCTGGTCCCCACCGGGCCACCTTCTCTTTCACACAGCCAGACTCCTTCCAGGGGTTCCCAGCAGCCTCTGTGCTTCTCTCTCCCACTGCTCAACACCTAGCCATCCACTCTTCTGCCCTGACTAACCACTCCTGTCAGATACAGCAGACTCTCCTCTATCACAAGCTCCTGGGCTCTGCAGGTCTCCTCAAACACAGGCCCCTGGGCCAGCAGCTCTCCTTTCTACCCATCTCCTGGGCCTTTGGATACCTTCTCTCCAGCCCCACAGCTTTCTCCTAGGCTTCCTGCCTGTTGCTGCAGCATCTTCACTCTGGTCCAGAGCAGGAACTGTCTTCACAAACATTATCAGCCTACACAGAGACACAGAGATCAGCAGGGAAGGCTGCCCTGCCCCCTGAGCTACAGGGAAAAGAAGAAAAAGCAGGAGTGAATCAGACAACTCCACCCAGGTGTATACATATCTAAGAAAGTTGGTGAGATAAGCAGTGTATGGGAGGGATAAAGCTTGTCAGTAGAGTGTGTGGGGAGAGTGGTGGTACTCCCTATGGGCACTGCCCCCTACAGAGGAAGGATGGTTCTCAGTCCTAGGAATTGCAAGATGGAGAGGATCCCTGGCCTTTTAGGGTCTGCAGCTCCAGGGAACACAATCAGGAACAACATCTGCAGTTCTCCTGGTGGGGAAGAGGCCTGTGCAGCGACAAAGAGCCTGACCATTCATGTTCAAGGTGATCCAGTCTGGTGAAAAGTGTTTATAGCCCCTGGTATATTTGAGTCTGGAGCTCTGAGGATCACAAAGAGGGAATAGCACCTGTAGTTCCCATGGTGGAGAGCAAATTTATGCAGAGGCTCACAGGTTGAGCTTTGAGGTGAAGCATGTCCCAGTCTGGTGAATGATAGAACCTGCCTTGGGACAGAATGCCTCAAATGGGAGAGATATTTGTTGAGGTTAAACCCAGTGATATAACATTGTTCTGAATGGAACACACTGAATAGCATGCCTCAGAGGACCTGGATCCAATTCCAACTAGGGAGCAAAAGTTCTCTGGCAGTCACATGCCAGAGGGGTAAAAGGGAGATCTCTAATCCTTCCTGGATGGGATATAGAAGGGGAAGAGGAAAAAGTAAGTCAGCTCTGAATACCCCTGAACCCCATATCCAGATACAATGGTGAATAGAATCAGGGAAGATCTCTGACCCCCACACTTTATTTTAAACCATACACTAGTCCAGGACTGTTGGCACACCTTTAACCTCCACTACTAACCCATCAGTGATTACAACACTATCCCAAACACAACTCATACATAGAAAAACATGCCATGCATACCCAATGAAAACATGTAGTGGCTCCCACAACAAGAAAACTAGACCCTTATGCTGAAATGAGAAGGAACCAATTAAAAAAAAAAAAAACCACAGTAGTGCAAACTGTGACTCCTCAACCTAGGACCCCTAGTCCCAAAATAGAGGAGGCTAATGAGAACACAGGGGAGATAACAAAACCACAATTTCAAAGTGAGAATAAATTAACTCCTGTTCATCACTGCAATGAGATCATGGTCAGATTGATGGCTGAAATGGAAGCTGTCAAAAAAAGATGTAAATAAGATGAAACTCAGCAATGTGTGCATAGGTATAAGACTGAACCTAATGGAGAAAAATCTGACTGATGTCAAAAACACATAAAGTGAATTGAAGGTGAACCAACTACAGGAGGAGCTAGACAATCAGCTGATTAAGTTGGATGAGGACTTAACCAAATTCAAGAATGAATTTCAGGAGACACTAGCAAAAACAAAAGTCTCCATTTCCCAACAGAGAAATGGAAATGATGAGCCAAAATATAACAGAAACCAAAAATCAAACTGAAAATTTAAAAGCCTCCTTTAAATGGTTCAGTCCCAGAGTTGATAACCTGGAAGGCAGATACTCAGAACTCAAGGACAAGACAGAAAAATATAATAAAAATTCCATAGGATTCAAGAAATTAAAAAAAATCATGTGAACAAAATATGAAGGATCTGTGGGATACCATAAAGAGACCAAATCTCAGGATCATGGGTATTCCAAAGGGAGAAGAAACCCAGCCCAAAGGCATTGGAAATATTTTGAACAAAATTATATAAGAAAAAATTTTCCTTATCTTACAAGAGAAAGGCTGGTCCAGATATGAGAAGTCCACAGAATTCCAAACAGACAAGACCAAAGAAGGAACTCTCCACAACATATCTTAGTTAAAACGCTAAACATAGAAGGTACAGAGAGAGTACTCAAGGTAGTAAGAGAGAAACAATGCATCACTTATAAAGGCAAACCCATTAGACTTACCTCACACTTCTCATTAGAAACTATGAAGGCCAGAGGGTATGGAACAATGCTCTTCTAGGCCTAAAGAATTATGTATTACAACCTAGACTACTTTACCTGGAAAAGTTATCCCTCATAATACATGGAGAAATGAAAGTGTTCCATAAAAAAAAAAAGCCAGCTCTACAATTATATGAACAATAAGCCAAAATTACAGAGGATACTATGGGAGATATCTCATACAGAAGAGACAAGCAACCCACCTCAGGATTCTAATAGAGAAAAACCACAGTAATCAAAATTAAAGGGGTAACAATAACATGTGAGGCATCACCCCTATATGCCCTCCAACATGGCAGGATTTAAAGCAAACCTCATGGTCATAACTCTAAATACAAATGTACTCAACTCTCCTATAAAAAGGCATAGATTAGTAGGGTGGATTAGAAAAATGGAACCTACCATCTGGTGACTTCAAGAAATGTATTTCACCAATAAAGACAGAAATCTCCTTAGGGTGAAAGGATGGAAAATGATTTTCCAAGTGAATAGAAATAGAAAGCTATCAGGTGTGGCTACATTAATATCTCACAAATTAGACTTTAAACCAAAATTAATTAAAAAGGACAATGAAGGTTGCTTCTTCCTCATCAAGGGAATAATCCAATAGAGGAAATCAATATCATAAATATGTACATGCCAAATATAGGTGTAACACATTTCATAAAGCAAAACTTACTCAAAAACAAAACAGAAATAGACCCTAATTCCATCATAAAGTAGGAGACTTCAATACAGCACTATCATCTCTAGGCAGATCATCCAAACAGAAGGTCATCAGGGAATTAACAGAGCTCAACAATACCATTAATCAATTAGGCCTAACAGATATTTACAGAACATTCCATCCCAAGGCCACAGAAGATACATTATTCTCAGCAGCCCAAGGAATCTTCTTCAAAATAGAACACATATGAAAATATAAAACATGCCTCAACAAATTCAGAAAGATTGACTTAGCCCCCTGCATCATATCAGACCACAAGGTGTTAAAGTTAGAAATTAACAATGGGAGGAGCAGCAGAAAGTACACCAACTATTGGTGACTGAATAATACACTGTTAAACAATGAATGGGTCATTCAAGAAATCAAAAAGGAAATTGAAAATTTCCATTGAAGTAAATGATAATGAAAACACAACATACCAAAACCTATGGGACACAATGAATTTACCCTAAGGGGTAAATTTGTAGCACTAAATGCTTCCATAACAAAGACAGAGAGATCTCATATCAAACACCTAATCACCCACCTATAGGCATTGAAAACTTGAACAATTCAACCCTAAGAGTTGAAGGCAAAAAGAAATAATTAAGATCAGAGCTGAGATTAATGAAGTAGAAGCAAAGAAAGAAATTAAGAATAGATAAAACAAAGAGCTGGTTCTTTGAAAAAGTAAATAAGATTGACAAACCCTTGGCCAATCTAATTAAATGAAGAAAAGAGAAGGTCCATATCAACAAAATCAGAGATGAAAAGGGAGAAGTCACAACAGACCCCTGTGAAATTGGAAAAATCATCATTGGAGAACTTGGAAGAAATGGATGAATTCCTGGACACTTACCACCTACCTAAGCTTAACCCAGAGCAGATAGAGATCCTAAATAAACCTATCACATCCATGACGATCAAAAATGCAATCAAAAACCTCCCCAGAAGGAAAAGTCTAGGACCTGATGGATTCACAACTGAATTCTACCAAACCTTTGTCATAGAACTGAAACCACTCCTACTGAAGCTTTTTCATGTTATAGGGAGAGAGGGAATGCTCCCAAACTCTTCTATGAAGCTAGCATCACACTAATACCCAAACCAGACAAAGATGCAAAAAGAAAGAAAAATTACAGACCAATATCCATGACGAACTTAGATGCAAAAATTCTGAAGAAAATCCTCAAAAACTGGATACAACATCACATCAAATATATTATCTATCTAGACCAAGTAGGCTTCATCCCAGGGATTTTTATTGCAGCTCAGTTCATAATAGCTAAGAATTTTTAAAAACAAATATTGGTTCATAACAGAATGCTCTATTTCTGCCCAAATAATGTGTCCTAAATTCCATCCTCTTGGTATTTCAAACCAGGTTTTTCTCTTGACATTTAGTAGGGGAAAGGGCAGAAGAAGAACAATATTTTTAGAAGAGAATTGAGTTAATGAGAAAAATCATAAATTATATAACTTTAAGAAATGTTATTTCCTTTCTAGTCTATAGGAAACCATTCCTAGTCAACGAAGGACAATAATACACTTATATCAACATGGTATGAAGCTATTTTATGCCTAATTATGCACCAAGGTTTTCTGTATACTGTTGTTGTAGTCAGCCATATGCCACTGGGATGAATCTCCAAACCAGACACAGTTTATGGGAGGAAAGGATTTATACCCACCCCAGGCCAAATATATGATCCTATTGCTGAAAAAAACACAGAAAGTCATCACACAACACCAAGAGATACTGTGAGATCCAGAATGGCAACCAGCTCACAGATAGTAACATGTGTAGTGCCTGAAGGCATTATGTTAGCTGCCAGGGGAAACTGGTAAATGATATTTGGAGTAAGCAGAGATCTCTGATATAAAATTGAGATAGGTGTCATGAGAATGCTGAACATATTACTCTATGAGAGAGATAAGTGAGTCAAGCAGTGATTGTTTGTGCAATAGTGGCACCAAAACCTAGGGTGTTTTCAAGACTTTCAAATTGGCCCAGAGATCCATTCAATGACAAAGATCCCTTAACTGGACCTGAGATCCAGGGTATAATCCTATGGGGACAAAATACCTGGAATCCATGGGGAAATTCAGAGAATGACAGAGAGGCTACTCCCTATAGAATCTTACCAATTTAGCAATGGGTGTTACATTTAACCTATACTAATCTCACTCTCTGATGGAGATTCTGTTTATATTTTTCAGAAGGCAGGGAGAGAACCATGGTATCCCTATTGTAAACTTGTTTTTGACAGGAGAGTTTAGTAGGATTCCTTTTTTAATGTTTCAGAAATGTGTTAAGATTAGCTCAAAGAAAATACCTGTCATGAAGCTTGGTGAAGGTAGATGAGTGCTATATTGACTAGATTCTCCTGAGCTACACTTTTCCTTAAAATATGAAATCAAATTACCTGGCTATATACTCCATAGTGGCATATCTTGGTTACATGGATGACCTTGTTATTATTGGTAATTTTCTCTCATTATCTATTGTGTATTCAAAATGTAAACTCGGTTTTGGACAGGAGAGTTCCTGTCCAAACAGGATCCCTTTTAATGTTATGATTTTTATATTATGGCTGACAAAAATAATATATTCTCACTCCTATGTGGATTTTAGCTTTTATTTTTTATAAATACATACATAAAGGGGTGGGAGATTGAGTATGAGCTATGATTTGAGGTAAGAGATGATGGGGGAAACAAGAGGTAAGCAAATAGGAGGTAAGGACAAAAAGACATGTAGTATGAAAAAATAAAGAATAATAATTTGGGGGAGTACAAGGGAAAAGATGGACAGGGGGAGAAACAAACAAAAACCAAACATTTGCTGGAAAACTCAAATTGAAACTTAGTTTTTGTATTCAAATAAAAATAAATCTTATAACATCTGGTTGAACAGAATCCTTATCAAAGAAAATATTCAGATTATATCAAAGATATTCAACGTCCAACAAATAAAAACTAAAATCATAATGAAATACAATTGTAAACCTTCTAGAATGGCTAAAATTAAATGAGACTGACAAAGTCAAACACGAGCAAGGATATAGAATAAGTACAATATATATTGCTGGGGGAACACAATGTAGTACATTTATTTTAGAAATATAGTTTGTTGGTTTATAAGGCTAAGCATGCATATATTTGCTACATGTACTGTGTGATCCTGTGTTCTTAAGAGAACCAAGAACATATACTCACACAAAAATATTTATAGCACCATTAGTCTTTTTAAAAATAATATTTGTCAATAATTAAATACATTGTATCAGAAAATTTTGTAATGGTCCTCCCATTTCCCTGCTCCCTGTTCCCAAACCCCTGGGGCCCTCCACTATTGGCATCCTATTTTTTTTTCTATGTCTATTCTTCTATGCCTGCATTTCTTTTTTTTTTTTTTTCCAATTTATTGTCCATAATGAGTTACAACATTTAGTGGGCAAACAATGAGTTGTTATCCCCAATTCCCAGCTCCCCTCCCCTCCCCCCTCCACTGGATAACCTCCTCCATGGGTCGTCTGGATGAGTCCTTGTGACAGGGGACCATGGATAGCCTAGTATTCAGCCAGGTTCTCCTGGCCATGCCTCTGGATAATCTCCCCC
>PVHP010052209.1:0-11181 GCA_004024765.1 Zapus hudsonius
GCAGTTTGTGTGAAAGGCTTGCTGTGTTCTGTCTGCCTGTGTCCTGGGAACCTGTGCAGGGTTGTTTTATGTAAAGATGGACTGGTGTGAGCAGATGGAGATGGCACAGAAAGAAGATCTTTGGGTCAAAACTGCTGCCCGTTCACCTGCATTGTTTGAGAGATTACAACCATTGAGATTGGGCCAGCTGGTCTGCATTAGAACAAAAGGAAGAATGCAGACTTTTGAAGTAAAGGGCCTGAATGCTTTGTTCCCACCTGGATTAACAAGTTGGTAGCCCACCTGGTTCTGTGGAGTATGGCAAATGTAAGAAGAGAGGGTCGTTGGATTTGCAACACAGTTTTGTTTTTGAAAAATGGCCATCGGCGTGTGAAGCAGCTGGTCACATTACATCCATAGTCAAGAAGCAGAGGGCAATCAATGCCAGTGCTCTGCTTGTATACATTTTATGTAGTTCAGGACCACAGCCCATGGTATGGCGTCATCTACATTTAGGATGAGCCTTCTTACTTCAGTTAATCTAATCTAGAGCATCCCTTACAGACATGCCCAGTTATTAGTTTCTATGGGGATTCTAAATCTGTTCAATTACCAACTTAGGCTAGCCATCTCTGTGACCTTTCTGAGCAGGGCTTTGCTCATATTCTCTCTTCTGGCTCTTATTCCCTTCCACTATTATGAGGACCAGCTGATGAGTGAGACTAAACAACCATTTGCAAACCAGCACAGCTGCTCTCTGGGGCAAATGAAGTCAGTCTTCTCTGCCAGGAGGGTACAAGAATAGTCATTAAAGAACAATGTGCTGAAAAGGATTGATGAAGTGCTCTTGTCAGCAGCAGAAGGGAGGCTCAGCCCAGCAGCCTGAGGAGTTCCCTTCTCCCTTAGGGCTTCCACTCAGATAAAACTGGACACTTGACTATATGGCAGAAAAGAACTTCAGGATGATTCAGAGAGAAACAAAGTAAGTAAGGGAGAGAGGATAGAGTTAAAGGCACTTGTGTACAAAGACTGCTGACTCAGATTTTAAGTCCCCAGAACCCACATAGAGGCAGAAACAAAGTGGCACATACATCTGGAATTTTTTTAGCAGTGGCCAGAAAGCCTTGCACATGTATGCATGCAAACACACATGCAACTAAATAAAATTAATAATAATCATAAATGCTGAAGAATATACGCTTTAATAATAGGAACAGGTACTTAAAGAAGTGGTGCTTAGGAAAAGGAGATATACAACCCAAGATACGGGCAGTAGCTTCTCAAGAGGGGGCTTGCATTTAGGTATCTTCACAGTGGCTATGTATGTGATCCTGTGGCTGCCTAGGTCACATTTTTCAAAGGATATAAGTTACAAGGTTTAAAGACTAAGCAAGGCTTAAATTTTAAGTAAAGTTGGATCTAGGGAGATCTCTCAATGGATAAAGTGTTTGCCACCCAAGTATGAGTACCTGGGCTCAGATTCCAGAACCCACATAAAAGCTGGATGCCCATACATAAAACCCCATTAAAGCCCAGTGTGCCTATGGCAAGAAGGAGGTGGGAACAGGAGAGTTTCCCAGAAGCTCATGGGCCAGTTAGCCTGATGAGTGCAGTTGTGAACAATATTTAGAATGAGAGACCTTGTCTCAAACAAGGTAGAAGTGTGACAGGGCCAGGCGTCTGCAGGAAACACCTCTCCCCTTGAGTGAGAGGTGTCTAGCTAGAGCTACAACCTAGGGGCTGTTTGGTCAAATATGAACCAATCAGCTGTCTCTCTGACTCACCTGGGAAGAACTTAAATTAACTTCCCTAGAAGAAGCCGGTCTCTTGCCCACGCAATGGAGTAGAGGAACCTCTGATCCAGGCCTTAGAAGGGTAAGGCAGGCTCCAGACTTTTCCCCTCATGAATCTCTCTTTCTCATGATGGGAGCTCACTGTTATCTTTTCTCCTGCTGCTTATTTAGCTGAACAACTTAAGTTCTGTTAGACTCTCCACGTGTTTTCCCCACACTTGTGGCTGGAGAACTCTGTAACTCCCTATGTTCCCTTAAATAATAAAGTCTCCCACTATACCTTACTATCTTGTTGTCTATGATTTTAATTCTTTAACTTTATAGACAAGAGCTCGGATACTCTTTAAACTTGGAGTGCATTAAATTTTTACTGGGGGTTATCTAAATTCTAACCCTTCCCAACACCTCGTATCATAATCCATATCAGAAGGTGAAGACTGACACAGAAAGTTATCCTCTAACCTACATGTACACATGTGCCCACATTCACACACAAATACACACAAATACATATACATGCACAGCACACAACACCCAAAAATGTAAGTAAAAATTTAAAAAAAAATGATAATATATGAACTTATTAACTTATTTCTCTTATATTAAAGAATTTCCTTTTGCAAATGAAATCATGAGGTTCAGTGGGTGCATTATTTAGATTTGGGAATGAGAGAGAAGTGTTCATATGGTAAAGCTTAAGGTTACAAAAGGGTAAAATCAGTTGTTGAGGTTTTGTATGTGTGTGCATGTTTGTGTTCATAGGTGTGTGGACACATGTCTGCATGTGAAGGACAGAGGTTGACATCGGGTTCTCCAGTTGCTCACTTTACTTACCGAGACAAAGGTCTCTGACTGAACCCACAGCTCACTAATTCTGCTAGACTAGCTAGGCAGCAAGCCCTAGGGATCTTACTGTTTCTGCTTGCCCAGCATTTTACATGGGTGCTGGGGATCCCAGCTAAGGTGCTAATGTCTGCACAGCAAGCACTCCCCCTCTGAGCTATCTTCATAGCCCTCATATGTTGTTTATAGCATCCTTGTTTGAGATGTCTTTAGGAAAGCACACATTATCTCTGAGCAATTTTGACTTATCAGTCGTGTTGAAATTTCTTGACTCTCTGTCAGCTCAAAGGGCAAACTAGATCCCAGGGCAAAGAACTTCTTTCCCTTCTCATGTCCCTGGAATTTTCCCTGCCCTTCCATCTTCTGTCACTTTCATGATTGAATTAAGTGGTATAGCAAAGTGAAGGTAGAATGTGTGTGACGCTATGTGGGCACAGAGCATTGTTGTCTAGACTCAATAGAGCATCGCCCAGCCCCAGGGCGGCTTAGGACATCTGTTTCCATATAAAACAAAGTTGACATTTAATTTTCACTTTGGCACCAGAAGACATTTAAGGCTGAATCAGTTCTTGAACAAGATCATGAAAGAACTATAGGGTAATTCAGTAAATGAGTAAGGAGCAAATTTGCATTCAGATTTATAAGCTCTGTAATTTGCTCCTATAACTGTGGTGAAACTGTACATCAAAGGAGAATTATTTACAGAAATAAAATTAGCTGCCATTTGGTTTGGTTTTTCACCACCCAAAATAGACAAGTTGTTAACATAATTTATATTTCTCCACAAAATTCCATATCCAGCAGTAATTCATATGGTTAGCTCTTCCCCTGGATCCTTAAGAACTGAGATTATGAATCCATTTTATACATAGGAATAGGGTGAAAAGTGGTTAATTCAAGATGATGCACAAAAATCTAAATAAATGTAGAGCTGTGTTCTGGGCATTCTTCATTACTAAAGATGTCATGTCTATCCACTACAAGATGTAATATTTTCTCTCCACTTCTTCTACAAGGATATAATATTTGCCCTTTACAATCATAACTTTATACAGCACATTTGTAAACAGGAAATATGTGTGAGAGAAAAGAATGGTTTATTATTGAGCAAACTGCATGCAGTGAAGGAATTGGCGTGTGATTATTCTAAGCCATGCAGGTTGAGATACATCTGGTCTTGATGGAATGGCTTGAGACCACATTATTGCTATTCTACCCAAGGTGGGCACCGCACATCAACATTTTCTTCTAATGTCAGAAATTACAGTTAAACTCTGCAACATAAATTTACTTGTCTTATATGTCATGTCTTGTGAGCTACCCTAGTTCCCCTGAAAATCTCTTGCCAACATCTTCAGTACTGTCCTTGTCACTGTCTGGAGAACTCTAGATCCTTGTACTTAGCTCGGCATTGATCTCTGTGTCCTTCACATCAGATTCGATTTCTTTGGTCCCTGTGGGACTACTTCACATCCTTTTTGTTGCTTTTCATGGCAATTACCCCATGAATCTCTTACCCTTCCTCTCTTTCCAGGTCTTTCTGTTTCAATTTGTCTCAATCCTCCAACACAAAATACGTTTGTTTCACTGATTATGCACACAACACTAGAAAAGCTTTGCTTCAGTCTAATGAAAGAAGCACAATTAACCTTTAAAAAAACAAGTATGTCAAGTTTGTAGCACTGAAAATAATTGTAGGCAGCAATATATGACTTTCTCTTTTAAAAGTTCATTTTAATTCAAGATAAAAATCATTAAGTAACAGACAAATATACTAAAATAAATACCTATTTTGGTAAAGAAACATAGGTAAACTTTGATCTTTCATAAGAGAAAGCCTTTATGTCAATAATTAGCTGCAGAAACAAGACAGAAATAATCAACACTTTTGATTTTCCTTTATACCCCTTACCAACACTGGCTCGCAGCTGTTCATTCCATCGATTTGGTGCTATTTTGATATAATTTTCAGTATGTGTGTGTATGTGTGTGTATTGTATTGGTATGGTTTTGGGTCACAGAGCACATGTGGAGATCAGAGGATAACTTTTGGGTGTTGAACCTCACCTTTCACTTATTTGAGGCAGGATCTCTTATTATTCACCTTTGCATTTTCCAGGCTGGCTGGCAGAGCCTCTGGGGATTCTCCTGTCTCTGCCTCCCCTCTCATCAAAGTAATGCTGGGATTATAAATGTTTACCACCACATCCAGCTTCATGTGAGTCATAGGGATCTGAACTCAGGTCCTCACACTGTACAACATGTGCTTTATTCACTGAACCATTTTCCCAGCCTCTTAAGAGACTTTCTTTTTAAAACAAAATCATTTTTTATTAGCACACAGAGAATTAGATTTCATTATGTTGTATTTCAAACAAAATTGGTTGTTTCCTTCACCTCTCTTCCCCATCCCCCCAATCCTCATTGTGGTTTGAATATAAAATGACATGCATAGGCTTGTTTGAATATTTAATCACCAGCTGGTGGCGCTGTTCTGAAAGGTTATGGAACCTTTAGAAGGTGGAGCTTTGCTGGAGGAAGTGTGTCACTTGAGTCTTTCCAGCCTGGCTATGCTTACTGGTTTTTCTTTCTTTTGTTTCTTTATCCCTCTCTCTCCTTCCTCCCTGTTGATGTGAGGATGTGACTCCAGCATTATGCATTCTCCTTCATGCTGGACTTATCCTCTGGAACTGTAAGCCTAAATAACCTCTTTCCTTCCCTAAGTTGCTTCTGGTCAAATATTTTTGTCTAGCAATAAGAAAGTAACTGATACAAAAAAATTAGTACACAGAGGTAAGGACCATTGCTATGATGAACCTGGCCTTGTAGGTTTTGGATCTGATTTGTGGTAGGATTGTTAGAGAAACTATAGGATGCTATAAGCTGTAAGCAGTATTTAATGGGCCATTCTCGTGGGAGTTTAGAAAACCAGAAGGCTGAGAGAAATGTGATTGTGGAAGCCCAGCTCATGAAATTCAAGAGGAGCTAAAAAGACTTAATCAGGAATTAGGCTTGAGGCTATTCATGTGCTATCCTGGAAAAGAAACTGGCTATACTATTCTTATGTCCCAAGAGCTTGAACTAATACGTTTGGTGGATGAAATTCCAAGGCAGAATAACACTGGATTTGTGGTATGGCTTCTCTTGCTTGCCTTGATTCAGATTTATAGCAAAAGAGCGCAAAATGCAGATCTGAAAGGTACACAAAATGTCAAGAGACTACTGCACCCACTTGGGCTGTTAAAGAGATTATCATCAAAGATAAGCCAACTGCTTTGCACTGGGACAATAGGAAGGAAAGATGCCCTGAGAGTAAGACCCAACCCACTGAAGGCTCAAGGGAGGAAGAATGCAAATTCTTTTGAAAAGAAAAGGCTTGAAGGAAAAATGCTGAGAGATGTCTCTGCTTTCCAAGGTGAGCATAGTGAGGCTGTTACAGTGTGCTCCATGGGTGCCGGGTTTCATTCCAATCTGACAACAGAATTTGTTAGCATCATCCATGTGATGCTGGTTTTGGAAGATTGAGGTGATCATTTGGGTATTTCACCTCGTTCCAAGAAGCCAACAAGGGTAATGAGCACAAGGGAGGGTCAGAGGTCCTGTAAGATTAATGAATGAAACTGTAAGAGTGAGTTCTAAGTTGCAATGGAGATCCCAGCGTTTTAGAGATGCCAGGACCATGGGATGGACTCCAAGGAAAGCTATCAGCTCAGGGTGGATTCTGATCAGGAGAGAGCTACAGTTGAAAGGGGAAAACTACTGAAGCTTTTTGGAGACCAAAAGAGCTCATCAGAAGTCACAGGTACCAGACTTGGGTGTTTACCTTGCTGGGTTTTGGTCTTGTTTTGGTCCAATCTTTCCTTAGTATGCCCCAATTCTTCCCTTTTAGAATGGGAATGTTTACTCTGTGCCATCATATGTGGAAAGTATGTAATTTGAGATTTTATTTTACAGGGCTCATGGTTAAGAGACTGCGTTGAGTCTTAGATAAGACTTTATATTTCTGAACCAGTAGAGGCTGGTACAGATTCTGAGACTTTAAAGTTGGACTGAATGCATTTTGCTTCATATGAGATGACCTTGGAGCCTGAGGGTCAGGGCCAAATGTGGTGATTTGAATGTAAAATGACTCTATAGACTTAATGAATTCTTTACCCACAGCTGTTGGATGTTCCCTTCCAAGAGGACCTGGAGCCCCCAAGATTCCAGGGACATTGGTCTGAAACAGACCAAAGAAATGATTCCACCTAAGTGTGGCTTATTGCAGCTGTGAGCTTATTGTGGTTACTTATAGCAGTAAGGGAGATGAGTTACTCACAGGAGCACCCACTCCAACATAAATGCCAACTCACAGAAGTTGTGTGACAGGAGCTCACTGAACAACTTCAGGCAGCTCTGCTGGTTGAACAGTGTCTTCTCACCTTACTCTAACCAAGGGGAAGCAGCTTTGTGAATCTTGTAGGCTTCAGGAACTTCCTGAGACTCAAAGGTCCTGACCCTTTCTTCCTTCCTAATCCTTAAGGAACTTCCTGAGTCTTAAGAAGAATAGGTTTCATTTTGGAACTTAAGGAGCCTCCTCCCTGTAGCATAAAATGTCTCAGTAGGAAGGAAATTGCTATACAAGTGTTTGTTCACATAAAAATACCTTCAGTGTTACACACTGATTCTGTTTTCACATCCAGCACAGTAACTTACATTGCTGAGTTCTTAATATTTTCTGCTATTGACAAAGTTGTTAATTTCAGCTGTAGAAACAAACAATTCCCTTCAGATTCTTTCAAGCATGGGCATTTTAAACCTCTGTGTCATCTCCCCAGCCCCACTCCTCCTGCTTGATATCAAATGCAGAGAAAGGGGAATCTGAGGGCCCGTTCCTTCCTTCCAAGAAAGTTATTTCCTGACCAGATGAGGCAAGAGTACCAGTGATACTTTTTCTGTGTTTTGGTTATTTATTTGTTTGTTTATTTATTTATTTATTTTGAGGTAGGGTCTTGCTCTAGCCCAGAATTCACTATGGAATTCACTACAAGGTCTCAGGGTGGCCTGGAACTCATGGTGATCCTCCCACCTCTGCCTGCTGAATGCTAGAATTGAAAGTGTGGGCCACGGTGCCCAGCTCAGTGCTGCTTTTGACTCACCAAAGTCATCTGTCCCATCCTTCCCTCACCCCCCACCCAGAGTGCTAGACAGGATCCTGTCCAGAGATGATATCTGTCACCCCATGATCACTCTGCTTGATTTGAACTCTTTGCTTGATGGTTCCTCCAGTTTCATTCTGTGAAAGAGGAAGCCTTTGAGTTCTTAAGTCCATGTGTGGATGCCAGCCCATGGCCTTCTGGTGCCTTCACCAATGCGCGTGGGCTGATGAATGCCCTCACGTGGTCTATAAGGTGACTGGGCGCAGGGTAGTGAGTGAGGTAGGGTTCTGCTTCCCCTGGTTTTGATGCCAGTCTTAAACATCATCCTCACTTCAGCCAGGGCTGATGGGAGGCCAGGCCCCAAAGGTAGGAGGCTGATGCTCGAACTTGCTAATGGAGCTTGACAAGGGCAGGATTAAAAGCCGAAGTGCAGCACCCAGAAGCAGCGTGGGAAAGCGCCTGCCTCCTGGCTTGCTGTTTCTCCTGCCTTCAGAGCTTTCTTTTAGACAGCTGAACCAGAAAATTAATCTTTCCATAGAAACAGAGCTTGGAAAAAAACCCCAAAAAGAATGGTGATAAAAGGGCTTCAGACAGTGAGAAGAGAGGACAGATGTAAAATTTTGCTGTGATATTTTGAGGGGCTGAGTACAGCTTGTCTCTGCAATAAATCCCTGTCAGGAAGCAGAGATATCAGTCTGCAAAGGCCAAAATGACCGTGGCAGTAATGTTATGTTGCTTTCCAGATCAGCTGTGAAACCAGAACAACTTCAAAAGAAGCTTCTGACTTATTCTAAAGGGCAAGTGACAACTGCTACAGCCAAGGAAGCCTTCTCAGACTCACCCAGCCTGGTGTCTTTCTCTCCTCTGATATCCTCAGTCTAGTGACCCCTGGGCCCATGACATGTTTGACACTGAATTATGCTTGCTTTGTCTTGTTCTTGACTGCACTATTGCACCTACTTCTCCCTATCCCCCAGTGAAGCTCTAAGATCCTTGAGGTGAGAGAAATGTATTAAAATGAAATCAGAAAACCATTGGCTGGGGAGATGGCTCGGTGGATAAAGCACTTGCTGTGCAACTCTGACTACCTGAGTTCCCAGTCGCCATCTAGAAGCTGGAAACTGTGGCCCCAGGGCACCTTGGGGAGGTGGAGACAGGAGAATCCCCTAGAAGCTCAATGATGAGAGACCCTACCTCAAAACCAGGTGGAAGGTGAGGACCTGACCTGAAAATTGTCCTTTGATGGCTACAGCTTGCTGTGGTGCTTGCACATGTGTGCATACATACATAATTAAAAATAAATAAATAATAAATAAATAA
Source organism: Zapus hudsonius (assembly GCA_004024765.1). Lineage (NCBI taxonomy): Eukaryota > Metazoa > Chordata > Mammalia > Rodentia > Dipodidae > Zapus > Zapus hudsonius. The sequence continues at coordinate 9,074 of PVHP010052209.1, forward strand.
AATGAACTCAGAATGTCTGTCCCATATGCCCATCTAAAGGGAATTTGGAGAAGTTTGAGGGAGTAAACACAGTTGGCCAGGCAACACACCCCCATGAAACACCTATGTGGCGATGCAAGGTACTGATTGAAGTCACAAATGCGCGGGGTATATAATGAATCTATATACCACTGCTTTGGAAAGGGAGAGCGTGCTAGAGAGAAGACAGGGGAGGGACTTGAGAAGCGACAGCCTTGGAAAGGGAAGCTTCGGGTTCTGCCTTTCTGTTTGCAAGAAGATAAGCAGAAAGTCCATTCTGACCTGGTCATCTGAAGGTGAGAGGCAATGTTTCCAGAGCAACTAAACAAAGAGGTATTTGCTGAGAAGTTGATTTTTAAATTTTTATTTTGTTTTTTCTTTTTTGAAACAAGACCTCATCTGTAGCCCAGGCTGGCCTCAAGCTCACTGCAGTCCTCCTGCCTCATCCTCCTGAGTGCTGAGTTTCCAGGTGCGCCACGTGCTGACTGGGAGTAGGACTTCCAACCTGCCTGAGTCTTGCAGCAATGTGACTTAAGTACAAAAGCCGCTTAGCCCTCTTTCCTTTCTGCTAGAGCATTTGACCTTGGTTGTAAGTTATCCTAGGTCTGGCTAAGTTGACCTTAGTTTTAAGTTACCCTAAGTCGGGCTCAGTTGATCTTGGTTGTAAATTACCCTAGGTCTGGCTAAATTGACCTTGGTTGTAAGTTATCCCACGTCTGGCTAATCTTTAGCCATCTTTGTGCTCAGAAGCAGTGGCCCCTGGGACAGTGTGTCTGTTTGGCTGACATTTAACAGACAAAAGACCAAAAGTAGACAACCTTAAACCCCACAAGCACTCCCCTTCTCCCCAAGTTGTCACAGGATGGCTAGACATGACAGAAAACCTGTCTGGAGAGCAGGATTCCCTGGATGCTCTCTTCTGTGTCCTCTGACAGAGGCAGCAGAGATGAGAAAGGTTGTCCCTGTCTGGAACCTGGGCCCTGCAAGTCCCCTCCAGAGCACTCCTTCAGCCTGAAATGAAAGGGCACTTAACACACTTGCAAGCCCTTCTATTTACAATTCCTGGAAAAGAACCCTTTGTCTGTGCTGAGCAAAGGTACAATCCTAACTGCAAATATCTTTGTGAGTCACCCTGTACCTTCCCAAGACTTGAATAAGACCATCATAGTTGAGAAGCATGTTTAGGAAAACTGATCTTTGAGTAGAGGTAGAAAGGACAAAGGATAGGAAACAGGAGTCCTGGCAGGACCCACGCTGGTCCATTGAAGCTCTGTGACAACATTCTATCTGTGGTTCCATTGTCCTGTCCACTCATAGGAGAAGCTCTAGAGTGGGCTGTCTAACACCCTCTCATTGCCCATTCATCTTTCCAACCATTATAATCAAGCTCCTATTCCCCTCTCCACCCTCAATGTCTTCGTCATGTGGGCGTCACATGTCACACCAACAAGCCTTTAACCCCAGCACCCAGGAGGCAGAGGTAGGCGGATCACCATGAGTTCGAGGCTACCCTGAGTCAACACAGTGAATTCCAGGTCAGCCTGGGCTAGAGTGAGACCCTACCTTGAAAAACCAAAAAACAAAACAGACAAAAATTTAAAAAATAAAATAAAAATTTCCCCTCTCTCAGACAGACCCTAACTGCTTGGAGCCAGACCTGATGATTTCCGATGCTTTGTACAATCAGAGCCTAACTCCTCATGTTCCCTTCCTCCTTGCCCACATGGCCGGTCTCAGAGAAGACAAGTGGCATTATAAGCTTCACCACTGTAGAAAGTGAGCTGCCCTCTCAACTGTGTTCAAATACAATCCACACAGATGACCCCGAGGCAAAGCTAGGTAACTTCTCCTTACTGCTGTCAAAGGACTCCATTCCCTCTCAGTGGCTACACTCCGTAAGAATAATATGTCTGTTGTGTTTCTGTCCACAGTGTCTATTTGTGTGTGTGCGTGTGTGTGTGTGTGTATGTGCATGTGGTGGTATGCAAGCATATTCATATGTGTGTGGGTGTATGTGTATGTGTGTGGGGGGTGTATTGTATGTGGGTGCATGTGTGTGTGTACATATGTGTGTAGGTACGTGTGTGTGT
>PVHP010052210.1:0-11138 GCA_004024765.1 Zapus hudsonius
AAATGAAGAAAATAATTTAAAAATAGATAAAACAAAGAGTTGGTTCTTTGAAAAAAAATAATATTGAAAAACCCTTGTCTAATCTAATTAAACAAAAAAGAGAGAAGATCCAAAATAAATAAAAATCGGAAATAAAAAGGGAGAAGTCACAAGAGACTCCAATGAAATTGGAAGAATAATCAGGTCATAATTCTAAAACCTCTACTCCACAAAATTGGAGAACCTGGAAGAAATGGATGAATTCCTAGACACCTACCACCTACTGAAGCTTAACCAAGAGCACATAAATCTCCTAAACAAACCTGCCACATCCATGGAGATTGAGCATGTAATAAAGAACCTTCCCTAAAGGAAAAGTCCAGGACCAGATGGATTCTCAGCTGAATTCTACCAAACCTTCATCATAGAACTGAAACAACTCTTTCTGAAGCTTTTTTGAGGCATAACAAAGAGGGGAAGCTTCCAAATCCTAACCCCTTATTAGGCATCTACTCTCAAGATGTCACACCCCAGCATAGAGACATTTGCTCAACCATGTTCATAGCTGCTAAATTCATAATAGTCAAGAATTGAATCAACCCAAATGCTAATCCCTGGATGAATGGATATCAATGCTGTGATACATTTATTTACACAATGGGATTTTCCTCTGAGGAAAGGAAAAATGACATAATGAAATTTAAAGAAAAGTGGGACGACTTGGAACAGATCCTACTTAGCAAATTCACACAGAAACAGAGTCAAACGCCACATATTCTCCCTTATATGTAGTCCCTAAACAGGTTAAGCTTAAACTCTAAGCAAACCTGACAGGAGAGACTGTTAAAGGGGTCGAAGGAAGGGGGTGAGGAAAGTGAGGGTGGGGTGAATTATACAATAAGCTAAACTAATAATGAATCATAATCATAAAATCCTTACTTCCACACAGTAAGCTCTAGAAAAAAAATTTGTGTCGCCTAGTAAGGGGGGTGTGAATGGAATGGATGAAAGCCTAATCCTATGAAAAACTGATCAGACCTGGAAATCCCTATCCCAGTCATTGGTTCTGTTGATCAAAGAAACCTACAAGGTCCCTAAAACAAGACAGAATTCTGTCAAGGCTCTTGAATTCCCACCCCAGGTCAAATGTAATGTATTGCTGAAGAAACCACAGGTAGTCATTGCACAATACTAAAGATCCTGCAAGATACAGGATGGCAACCAGCCCTCAGATGCTAGCATATGCAGTGCTGGAAGGTGTTACATAAATGGCCAAGGTAAATTGGTCAATAATATTTTGGGAAAGCAGAAACCACTGGTATACAATGCAGTCTATTGCTGCCTCCTGGGAGACATCAGTGGACCAAGAAGTGATTACTTGTGTAATAGAAGCGCCATAACCTGGTGTGTGTGTGGGGGGGTAATCAACAGCTTTCAAATAGGCCAAAAAATCCACTCAGACACATGTGCCACCTTGTGCATCTGGCTTTATGTGGGTCCTGGGGAATTGGACTCAAGTCCTTCTCCTTTGCAGGCAAATTCCTTAACTGCTGAGCCATCTCTCCAGGCCCTAGTTTTGACTTTATGATTAGCTTCAGCTATGCCCCTACCTGGCTAAAATTTAGTACCCTTGTGAATAGAGCAACTTTTTTCCTTATTTTATTTTATTATTACTTTTTGTTTGCTTTCTAATTTTAGGGGAGAATATGATATGTGGAAGTCTTGATGCCCAATAAAATTATAATGTTTTCCTTAAAATGACATAACATAGCCGCCATTTTATTCTCATTGCTCTTAGAAACTGTCTCATTTTAGCGTCAGTAAATATACTCTAATCATAAAATGTACCTTTAGATTTTAGAGAGTGACTGAAATGCAACTAGAAAAAATCAGAGTAAAGAATTACTAAATCTTGTTTCTTTATTACACTTAATTGTGGCAAACACTGGAGATAAAAACAGGGGGTAGGAAGGTTCGGTGTCTCAGGCCTTTAATCCCAGCACTCAGGAGGCTGAGGTAGGAGGCTAGTCATCCTGGGGAACAGTGAGGCCCTACTTAAACACAAAAAAATTCCACTGATAAGAAACTTAGTATTGATTCTGAGCTGTACACACACTGCAATTTTGTACTTAAATGGTATAACTTACATATTTTGGGATTATAGCAGGCTTCCACATGAGCTATGGATTAAGCTAGAAAGAGTTACCAAAAATAACACCTGCTTCGACCTCCCTTGCCCTTCCTTTAATTCATTTGGTGAATTATGCCAGCTAAGAATATTCTAGTTGGCTGAGGACCCAAGGTCAGCCTCTGTGCAAAGGATCATTATCAAGTAAGGAAACTATTGTTGTTTTCAAAAGAATGTCAGTATCCCTGGGAAATAGGAAAACATATCATTAAGCTATTTAACTGCAGTTAATTCTCCTAGAAATTTCAACATGTATAATTAGCTACTGACGTTTGCTTATTCTCAACTATTTCTGATTGCCTAACAGAATAGTTACTCATAAATGTAATTTATTTATATGCAAACAGAGAGAAAAGAGACAAAGAGAGAGAATGGGTTTCTAGCCACTGCAATGCTTTGTGCATCTGTCTTTACTTGGGAACCGGGAAATTGAACCTAGGTCTTTAGGCTTTGAATCAGTTAATTCTTAACCACTGAGCCATCTCTTCAGCCCTTTAATGAAACCTTGAAACAAGCTTTCCTAAACCTTAAACCAAGACACTTGACACTAAAGGTATCTTTGTTGCACTAGGCCAGTCCTACTTATGTGAGAACTGCATGCTCCCCCTCACAAAACATCTAAAATACAGGATGATCACTTAGATTCTTTGAGAAGTTTCAGAAAAATTTTAAAGATGATTTTATTTTTTTTCTTTTTTCTGTTGATATTACACCTTTTTTTTTCTATAAAATTATTGGAGCCTTAAGTCTACAAAGCCTGGTGGCATTCCTGAGAGTAAAGTGAAAAACACTCATGGTTTACATACAAATTTAACAGCAGAGGATGGTGGAGCTCCTGACCAAATGCTTAGGAGCTAGGAGAGGCCCCAGCAGCCTTGTTCCCAGATTAAGATTAAGGACAAACTCTATAGAACATGTTTCTAATTTCAAACTGTTAAAATAAATTTGCAGGCAATGGTAAAGAGAGTTAACCATGTGTACCACTGTGTTCATACCATTAACCCTATTTAAATGATATTTCTTCTTCTTGGGAAGTATATTGTTATGAAAAATGTCATGAGAAGATTTGGAAGGAACAAGTATAGATGTTTAAATCTTGCTAATTCCCTTAAACTAAGAGCTACTTTAATATGTGTTTTCTCATTGTTGGAAATAAGAATTAAGAGTACAACGAACAAAGCTGGGGAAATGGCTCAGTGATCACACAGGTGTAAGTACTAGAATTCAGATCCGCACACCCAATATAAAGGCTAGAAGCTGACAGACCTTTGCAATCACAGTTCGTCCATGGCAAGATGAAGGACAGAGACAGGAGGGCTTCTGAGATGCATGTTGGCCAAATCAATGCAGTGAAAAAAGCGAAACCCTGCCTGACACAAGGTGCACAATGACAACCAAATCCTGAGCTTTTCCTCCGACTTCCACATGGGCTGTGGCACAAGTGTGTTCCCACTCACACACATGAACACGCACACAAACTAAAAAAAGGAAAGACCAAGCCCAACAAAAAGTGAGTAAGGCTGGCTCTGTCTAATCCCATTGCTTTATCTAGAAACTCTCAAATGCAGATAGCACCATCAATTCCATTTTATACAATACGAAAAGTAAGGCTGTCACAGTTAAGGGACTGACTGAATGCTGCAGGTGTATAACTAACACATTTTAATTCCAAGATATATTAAAAAAAACAATTTTGGTCATAGTTATAATTGCTGCACTATTTGAAATTCTTAAAATGAGATACATTTTAAAATTCATGTAGGACATATCGAAAAGTCCCCAGTCATCTCAATCAGAATTTCAAAAATGAGACAATAAATAAACAGAATGGATGAGGAACAAGGAGAGTTTATAATACAAAAATGTCTTGGAAGAATAGAGACATAAGCAACTTGAAGACGAAGGGATCCCCCTAAGGCAAAGAAGGTAATAAAAACAATAAAAAAAAAAGTTCCACATGTTGACATGATGCAGTACTGGCATAGAAAATTGAGAGTCTAAAGGTAAATTAAACACTCTATAAGTTTCTAGAATGAAAGCAAAATAAAGTCTAAATGATGTATTATATAAAGAAAAGAAGCCCATTATTTTTGGTGCACCAATAAACAGCAGTATTCCTAAAAGACAAAACCAAATAAAATCATCTAAGACTGATTGATAGTGACTTTCAATCCCTATTTTCAAGAGGCTGAGACTAATCAAATGTGCTCTGAAAGAAAGGTCAAGGAACTATTCTGAAACATTAAAAGATGTGCCCATTGTAAGGAGACACTGGAAGTTTTCCTACGTAGAAAAAAAAAAAAAAAAACAACTGTGGCAACTGATTTTGGAGAGATATTATTTTCTTCTCTCAAAGAGAAATTTCCACTAGAATAGTAGGAAAATGTTCTTCCTAGTTCCCTGGCTCCCACAGTTGGAAGCACTTGAGCAGAAGCCAGGAGGGAATATCAGCATCACTTCCTGGGTAGGGACTCAGATACTGAGTCAGCAGATATCAGAGCAAACTATGGGGGCAACCATGCATTACAACAGTAAAAACCTTTTCAAAATTTGCTACTGGTACAGTTTTGTGTAAAAACTGATGGATATGTAAATAATAATGAAATAGACAGTATTTACTATGAGCTAGGGCCAGATTTTTCTTAATTCAGATAGACTTTAATAAATTAGTCAGTTTGGGCACTATAGAGATGGCTCAATGGTTAAGGTACCTGCTTGCAAAACCTAAAGGTCTGGGTTTGATTCCCCAGTATCCAATTAAAGACAAATGCACAGAGGCACTGGCACAAGCCACCTCTCTCTCTCTCTCTCTCTCTCTCTCTCTCTCTCTCTCCCTGCTTTCAAATAAATAAAATATTTTAAAAAGAAAACAACTTGTCTTTCATGTTATTAAAATTGTTATTATTTAAAAGAAAAAGTTTAAATCTGTAGAAATAACATGTGACAGAGACAGTGATTTGGCTTTTGTTTGAAATTAAAGAACACTCATAATATGGTTAATATCTAATACAATTTCACATGTGTATATTTCATCTGGACTAGTCGAGAAAGTACTCAAATCAAGATTCTTTAGTTCAAAAATATAAAATAAACTTACTTTATGTATGTAATATATGCCCATACTTCTAAAAATATGAAATGATGACTTGAATGCTAAGATATATTTAACCAGAAAGAAACTCCATTTTCTTCTGCTTTGTCTTTTCTGTTAGCTTTTTTTTTCTTTTCTTATGATAAAGCACTGAAGTCAGGATTTATCTCTGCTGCTATGGTTCCCTGCTTCCAAGAACAAGTCCCACTTTCTTCTTTATCATGTCCATTACACAAAAAATGTTTATTTTTTCTTACTTTTTAAATTTAAATCTATTGATGCTTAAGACATACACATGTATTTAGCTGCTAATATATGTTTATCACAAAATTATATCTAAACAAGGAAAAATATTTCCTTCAGGAACACTCATTTATAATCCTCATTTGTGTACAGACATTTAATTCTCAGTTTTGCACTATGTGTGAGATTTTTAACCTTGTTAAAATAATGTGAAATTTAAATTGTACATTTGCACAAATTTATGTTTTTACTAATAACATGCAGTGTTTTAAGAAGTGATAAAATGCACCAATTTCCCTTTTGCTATTATTTTGAAGAAAGCAAGTTAGAGGTTTACCCATGTTGTGTTCTTTGAAGATCTACACAATCATTTCACCAGCTCCTCCAACTACTCATTTCTACAGCACCCTGTTAGCTCCTCAAAAGAGGAAACATTTTTATAGTAATCTACATTTGAAAATACTTTATCTCGACGTTCCAGGTTCATTTAGGGGCCAATAAATAAGTCATAGTGAAGGAAGAGAGTCAACAGAGCTTTGAAATTTCAGTAAAGCAAGGTACAAAGAACCAGAGAGGCAAGAGGTCTCAAAATTCACTACACCCTCCTTCATGAACACTGTTTTCGGTAACTGAAGACTTCACAGTGGTCCTGATCCTTGCCTTCTTTTCCTTTCCAAAATATATATATATATATATATATATATATATATATATATATATATATATATATATATATATATATATTTGAAACTGTTCACCGATTTCAAAACTTCCTGGAACTTGTATAGTTAATGTAGCTAATGGAAGACACTTCAGCGACATGGGGTCCTTCTGCCTGGCCATACAAGCAATCAAGTAGGTGATTCTTAGGACCTTTTCAATTGAAGCTGGTTGATAGACAAGAATGATTTCTTGGCCGTATCAGTCTCTACTGATGGCAGTGACATCTGTAAAGACTTACACAACATACTACAGAAACATTTATTTTTCCAATCTGAAGATCCAACTTTATAACTCATTCTTAAGTGGTAAATAATGTATGCTATTTTCCCCATAGTTTTATTACAGACAGAAGTCCAAGTAGGAAATTAAATTTAGATTCTTACAGTGATGAGTTATGTAAACATTTATTACATTATTATCTGAATAAGACAGCAAAGCTGACCTGTTTTTACAGGGATCATATAAAAAAACACAAGGTAATAAGTGTGTGGTGTTCTACAGCTCTGTATTTCTCTCTGCTCTCTTTTTCCACTAGCTCCCTGTGGAACTTGCTAGTAGCTAGGGTCAGTGGTGCATTCTGGAATTTGATTAAAGTTACAGATGAAACAGCAAGGTCTTTTTGAATCTGCACAAAGCTGTTCCCCATAAGACATCACAGACTAACACGGATGATTTGCCAACTTTGCTGGATAAGAGAGTTCCTCCCTTACTCCTCACCAAATGCAGTTCTAACACACTTGGACTTCACTCTCCCTTTGCTATTCGACCTTAGGAGGTTACTGCACACTATTAAATGACTTTTATGACATACAGAACAATAATGGTACTCTTTTTCTCAGCAGTCTTTTGGTGGGGATAAGGTAGCCTTATTAAGTGTAACCATAAGCTTGGTATATGCAGAAGGAACTCAACAAAGGTCAGTGTCTGAACGCCTTGCTCACTTCATTGTGGCCAAAGCTACCTCTGAGAATAATGCATGGATTTCATAAAAAATGGATAGAGTTATATTTGAATTGATACCTGCAACGAAAATATTACTTTCATTACATTAAAGGCAAAACCAAAGTCTGATACCCACATAAGGCTGTGCCTATAATTCAAGATTGTACATATATTTTGCAATCCACTTCTAGCTAAGAATATAAATATATGTATGAAGAGTTACCCTAGAGTAAACAATCTGATGCCACAGAGTAAATAAAAAAATAAGAAATATGTTTAAAAATTAGTTTGTCAGAAATGAACTTGTCTTTAATATTTTAATTTTGTTAAAGAGAAATTTTAACCAATATAAAAGAGTGTTTATACTATATTTCTAGATAAATGGGTATAATAATCAGTAAATGAAAATATATATTTCACTGAAGTTGCATCCATTTCAAAATATATTTTTTTGCTTTACATAAACCTTTACTCTTTTATAAATCACCTTATCTCAAGTATTCTGCGATAGCATCAGAAAATGGACTGATACAAGAAACTGTTAATTTACCAACATTGAAAGGTCTACATATATCCATTATTTAAATTATTTTGTCTGGCATGTAGATATTACAAATGGAGAACAAAATCTGCTGAGTGTGGTGGCACACACTTTTAATCCTAGTACTCAGAGGGCAGAAATAGAAAGATCTCTGTGAGTTTGAGTCTGGCCTGGTATTACAGAGTGAATCTTAGGTCAGCCAGGGTAAGAGTAAGACTCTACCTAAATAAATAAATAAATAAATAAATAAATAAATAAATAAATAAATAAATAAATAAATATAAAATAAATAAATAAATAAAAGCATGCATTGGTAGAAAGAGTTTCATTATGGTTAATTTATCAGCTAGTCATTATGACTTATTAGAATCTGATCCCGTATCTTTGAGTTCAATTTTCTTCTAAGGATCTTTAGGGGAGTGTCTACAATGAAAAAATGCATAGCAAAAAGATTTACAAATTTCCAATAAAAATTTCTTTTTGTTCCATGCAGTGCTTGCATGACTGATCAGTGAGTAGGGCTGCAGATAGCAGAGCCTGTCTACAGTGCTGGTTAAACACCACGAGTCAGTTTTCCTTCCGAGGAATCTGCGCTTGAACAGCTCTTACTGGTGTGTACGTGTCAGCAGGCATATAGAACTCAGCCTTCTTCCAACTTTCTTCTGTGCCATTCTGAGGGATTGTTTCTTCATCTCCAGAGATAGAATGATTTCTTCCAATCATATTTGGCAAGACTAGGTATGTAATTTCCAAAGCAGAATGTGAAATGAAAGTCCTGGAAGTCTGTTTCACAATATAAGAAAAACTGTAGTTTATATATCAAAATACAGAAAACCTTCCATTTCAGCCATTTTTTCCCCTCAGGTTGATAAAATTTGGTGTTGACTTTCTTGTAAGTGAATAAAAGTTAAAAAAAGATTAATCATTACCATGAATTTTACCATTTACTTTAGGTTACAGCACTATCATAACTTTTAACTCATACATCAAAATCTTTGAAATTCAATAATTCCTACTTCTGAGTTTATATTCAGAGGAATCTGAAACCCTTGCACAAAATTATCTCAAATATTTTGCTTCAAATTTCATTGAACACAATGTACTCACTCCCTGGTTTGCATAGAAAGGCTGACTGGAGAAAAGAAAAAAAAAATGATGGCACACTGCATCTTTCACCTTGAGGTTTACCATCATTTCAATCAAGTATTTGGATAATAGCACAAGAACGTAAGACATGAGGAAGTGCCTGATAGGGTTCATTGGTCCTTTATGTTTTTTGGAATGCTATGAGCTTTGAATCTAAGGCATGCTCTGCTCTGCAGAATGTACTCCTGGAACTGACTATATTCTTATTCAGTTAGAAGCATTGTAACATTGACCTTGGCCTCAATAGTACTCACTTCTTGCTAAGCTCCTGTAAGTTGTCATTGTGACATTTAAAATGCTAGGTATGAGGACCAAAAGGGTGTGTGAAAGATACACTGCATGTCTCTTCTCTACACAGAACTTCACTTACAAAACACAAGTTTAAAAATGAAATTAGTAAGGATTTCTAGAAAGCTAAAATTGAGCATGTGATCCATAGTGAAAGTGATCATCAATGATTAGAAGCTGGTCTTGCTTTCATGGTCCCTAACAAAGGGGTTTAAGCCAAGAGATGGTCAGCTTTCTTTTAGAGATATTCAGAAGCCAGCACACGACATTTCCTATTCAATCTGGTGTCAAGAAGTTTCATTGTCAGTTGTGACTAGCTGCAAAGGATTCTTGAAACTATTCTTCACCCACAGGTATTCAGGCATTCAGGTAAAGATTGTAGATGTGAAGGAAGGTTAAAGTTTTTGTCACCAGTTTTCCCGTTTCCAGCAGTAGCTTAGAGGAGCATTAATTAGTCACATGTGAATGAGAGCTTCTCACGAGAGATTTCTAATAGCTTCCCAAAACATGAAAGCATTAGATAAAATACACCTTCCAATAGAAGACAGCATATTTTAAAAAAAACCAAATAGCCCTATATTAAATTTCAACATTGTGACTCTTAAACAAATATCTGTTTAAGAAAATCTGGTAAATTCTGATAATGTTGGAAGATCTTGAATTCTAGTCAAGTGCAAATTGATTCCTATTCTTTGAAAAAAAAACAGAGTAATATACCTGATATATCAAATTATGCCAGCAACATCCAGAGGTCAAGGTTAAATTGTGCAATCATGTCTTACTTCCTTCTTAGCAATGTTACTTTCAGTTGGTGCTCTTGTCCCTGCTTTGGGTAAAAGTGATGAGAGTCCAAAAATCTATCCTCACAGTCAGTGCTCCTTAAAATACTGCTTCCTGTGCCTTAAATGTGCCTTAAATGTCCTTTGTTTATTGTGGAAGTTATGTTGTTCACACCTGTTGCAGTCAGCTTTCTGTTGTTGTTGCACAGAAAGGACCTGACCAAAAGTTTTGGTGGAGGACTGGGCTTATTTTGGCTTATTGACTTGAGGGGAAGTTCAACAATGGCAGAGAAAATGATGGGATGAGCAGAGGGGGGGTCATCACCTCCGCCACAGCACTGCAAACAGTGGCAGTAAATTATGCCAATCACTGGCAAAGTGAAGTTGGCTTATAACACCCAGAAGCCTGAACCCAAAAATACAGCTCCAAGATTCTAATACCCAACCTGCCATCAGCTAGGGATCGAGCATTCAGAACACGTTTGTTTGTGGGGGACACCTGGATCATACTATCACAATGACCAAGACAGAAAGTTGGAAATTTGCAAAATATTAGGAAAATATTACCTGTCAAAAAACCTTCAAATGTGAACCCTAGGCATATGTACCACAGTGAATAGCCAGGTGACTTCAGAAATTGAACTTTAATCTCTGTATAGACATGTCTTTATTTTTACTTGGCAACTTTTGCTAAAACCATATATTCTTTCTATCTGTGTTCCATTGACTTTGTGTGCCAGAGACCTCTGGAATTTTAATTATTTTCACTTTTTATATGAAGTGAAAAAATTCATTATTCATGCTAGTTATTTTCTAGAAAGGTCCTGGGAATGCTGAATGAGAACACAGCAATTTTTCCCATGTAAATAAGTATAGATAGATATTGGTATAGGTGATATCAATTTACAGGAATTTGACTATTTCACATAAAATTTAACTGAGATCATAGCATTTTGTTGTTGATGTAGGTACTTATTTTGCAAATTCCAAGGAAATCTAACTAATGGGTAAAAGGTTTTGGTTTCAAATACCTTCCTATGACCCATACCACAAGAACCTCTTGCATCATATTGCCCTGGCTCCTTCCTTTTCTCATTGTCTCTCTCTCATGGGATTTGAGATTTCTTGTTCCATTTTATCTGAAAATGTCAATGTTAGGCTGCTCAAGCATTTATAGCCCTCCATGTTATGCATGTCCATGATGACATAAATGTGCTA
>PVHP010052211.1:0-11213 GCA_004024765.1 Zapus hudsonius
TATTTCCCAGCTTTGCAATCAGACTGCCTAGCTTCCAACACTCTTTCTGTGGACTAATTCTAAGAGCTTGAGCGCATGACTTCACCTCTCAGCTGCATTATCTCCTCATGAGGTTAAATGAGGGAGTGGGGGTGCACTCAGGACATTTATCCCAGTGCTTTGCACCATGAGAAGTCTTAGATCATGTCACCTACTATCATGAATGATGGTAGCAGTGATCTAACAATACAGATGGGTAGGCTGCTGAGAAACCCTGCTGAGAAACTGCTTCAGCATTTGAAAAGGTGACCTGCTGATGTGACTGGTTAACCTTACCACCTACTAAATCTGTTTTATGGACGCATAAACAGAGGCTAAGAACGCAAAGTATTTGCCCTCAGATTCTAACCTCTGAAAGGCCAAGCAGGAATATATCTTTATCCTGGGGAAAATCATTCTGTGTGTGTGTGGGGGGGTATACCTATATATGCATGTTCACATGTGTGTACAGATCCACATGCCCATGTGTTGACATATGTGTGGAGGTCAGAGGTCAATGATAAGTGTCTTTCTTGGTGGCTTCTCTATCTTATCTTTTTGATACAGGGTCTCTCAGTGAGACTTTCACTCAGGGACTTAATTTGATAGCGAGCCATTAGCATTCTCTACCTTCCCAGCACATGCTCAGCATTTTATGTGGGTGCTGGGGGTCCAAACTCAGTTCCTCAGACTTGCTTGGCAAACACTATGCACTGAGCAATGTCCCCTGACTCAGGACGAGCCACTCATTGAAATGTATGGGTTAGAGGATTCACTTTATAAGCCTAGTTTGAGATGGATATCACTGGTGTCCCCACTCTTCAGTGAAGAAAATTGAGGCCTATGGACAATGAGGAACTTATCCAAGGTCACATGACAGGGCAAGGATATCTGCTATGTGACCTGTGACTATTAATAAGTCATATCACTGCTCTTCCACTCCAAGAAAAAGCTTTTTTTTTTTTTTTATTTATTTATTTATTTTTTTTTTATTAATTTATTGTCCATAATGAGTTACAACATTTAGTGGGCAAACAATGAGTTGTTATCCCCAATTCCCCGCTGCCCTCCCCAAGAAAAAGCTTTTGTTCTCACCTGACAGCTTGGCAGAATTAAACAAGACCCAGTGACATGGTGACTTTGGAGGAGGAAAGATAAAAGCCCCAGAGGAACAGAGCCCGAGGATGGCTGACAGCCCAGCCCACGGGGAGCATATTCCTGCTGCAGAAGGGACAGACTGCACCCACCAGCCACTCTGCCTCCTTCTGCAAAGCTCCCCCAGCACTCTCACAGACCACCCTTGGCTCTTTGGGGGCTACGTGTGCTGGAGTCCCAGGCATTTGTCCTTGTCCTTCCCATGGCTGCTTATAACTGTGCACCATGGACAGGGAGCCTTCAAGCCAAAAGACCAGCCCAGATAAACCAGGCCCTCATTTACAAAGGCTCCAGACAGACCAAGAGTGACCCCACCCAAGGCAGAGAGCCTATGTATGCTTGCCAAGATACAGCACCCTCACCAACCTTCAAAAGGCTCAGAGAGAAGAGGAAGAAGGTACCCACTTCCTAGAAGTATAGTATACAGTCCAGGTGGGGATGAGATGTACTCGTTGGTCCCTGAGTGAAAAACAGAATGAGGGCCCCCGTGGAGCAGCTCAGAGTTAGGACGCAGAGCTTCCAAAGACAGAAGTCAAGACCGTGCCTAGGACGGGCCTTGGTTGTTGAAGCCTCAGGGAGCACAGGCAGTTTGTTTGGAAGGTCATGATAATCTGCCTCTTCTTTCACAAGCCCATGGTCACTAGTAACATCAAGGTCAGGTGGATCTGCAGGGATCAGGCTGGGCTGCTGCTGGGGAGAAGGCAGGACAAGCACACAACCTCTGGCTGTTCATCTCCATGGTCAACTTGACTGAATCAGGAATCAGGTAAGAGACACGCCTCTTGGGCAGAATTATGAAGAGGGTGTTTCCCAGAAGGATTAACTGGGCAGCTTTTCCAGTGGCCGCCTATATATAAAGAGGTTCTGGGAAAATGTGATGCCTTTGGGCCTGGCTTCCCTGGCTACTTGCTGGTGAATGTATCCTTTGCAGAAATCAGAACCCAGCGCCTTCAGCCTTCCAACGGGGATTGAAGACCGGCAGCTCTCCAGGAATTCTCCAGGCCTTCAGCACCAGTTGACACTGCTGAAACTCCCAGCCTCATAAACTAAGCAGCTGCTGGGTTCCAGGCTCCCCAACTTGCAGACAGCCATAGCCTGTGAACAGATCTAATAAATCTCCTTTCTAATATATATTTATTCTATAGTATACTTTTTTGTGTGTTTTCCCTCTCTTGACTAATACAATCCCTTTGGGCAATTCTTTTTTTAATAATTCTTTTTTTAAAATATATTTTATTTATTCATTTTCAAGGAGAGAGAGAGAGAGAGAGAGAGAGAGAGAGAGAGAGAATGTACCAGGGCCACCACCTTGTGGGTCTGGCTTATGTGGGTCCTGGGGAATTGAACTGGGGGCCTTAGGCACTGGAGGCAAGTGCCTCAACCTCTGAGCCATCTCTCCAGCCTGCCTTTGGGCAATTCTTGAGGAACCTGGGGTCACCATACCTCCAAACATCCTCCCATGATGTTCTGGCATGACCTTTGTGCCTCGGGTCACAGGTTCCAGGCGAGTCATCTGGGCCCCAAGCAGGCTTCCAGTCCCTCAGAGCTTCCCCTCAAACAAGCCTAGATACAGTTTTCTATCCATCCCAGGTGGTCTTCCTCAAGACCCACAAACAAAGAAGGTCATCACATACGTTTCAGCGTCCCTGATGGAGGCCTGCTTCTGGGTCCGCCCACTCTCCGGAAGGAGGGAGCATGCAAGAAATGTGTTCCATTTTAACGGCCGCAGTTAAATGTTTCATGGGCAAAAACTAAGGCCAGATCACTTTATAATCATTCTTCTGGCTCCTGCATAATTGATGTCCCTTATGCACTTTTCATGATCTAATTTATCTACCTCCTAAAATATTTTGTAAAGCCCGAGTCCCATCTGTAATGATCTATGTCCCATTATAAAGTCTACCGAAGTATTTGCTCTCCACGCTGCATTTGGAGACATAAACTAAGCTGTATTCTGTGGAGACAAGACTGTTTTCAGGCCGGGGTGAAGGCCTAATGAAGCCAAGAAAATTCAGCCTGGGTTTGGGAAACACACTTGTGTTGCAGGGGGATTGTCCACCTCAAGAAAGGAAGGTGAAGATGGCAGAAACGGAGAGGACCTCTGAGGGACAGCAGCAAGGCCCCTGGGTGGCCCCATCAGGTGATAATGCTGGCAACAAGAATCTTAAAGGAGAGCAGCTGCCACTCCGCTGAGACGAAGGGCCAGGCAATTTCTCAAGGATAAGTGATGAGGTTGAACAGTCAGCATTCCCACTTCACGGGGAAGAAAACTGAGGCATAGAGGGGGAAGCTCCTTGCTCAAAGTCCCATAATTAGGTATCAGGGGTGATGAAGGACCACGTAAGCAGGGAGATCTGGAGCCCAGACTGCTCAACCATGCACCATTCTGTGCTTCTAAAGCATGTCCATCCCAGGAACACAGAAACCCTTGCTTTTTGGTACCCAACCAGAAAGACTATGAGGGAAGGATTGCCAGATTTCCTTTTAAAGTAGGAGAAGGGCTGGGAGACGGCTCAGTGGGGAGAGGCTCCATCCATGTTACACAAGCGTGAGGACATAAAGTCATATAGCTGGGCTGTAGGATGCGTTAGAACCCCAGTGCTACTGGGATTATCCAGAGGCAGAATGGGAGGCTGAGAGAATCCCCAGAAGCTGGTACATGTAGCAAAAACAGCAAATAAACCAAACAAGATAGAAAGTGGCTACTAACACCTGAGGTTGTCTTCTGACCACAACTTGTGCACCTGCGAGTACACACACACACACACACACACACACACACACGCGCGCGCGCGTGCAATATTGCCTCAAAGAGTCCATGCTATATTCAAGGCAAGCTTATACAAAACACACTTCATTATTTACTTGAAGTTCAAATGCAACTTAGCATCTCCTACTTACCTGGCAGTCTGTCTTGGAGAGCACTCACCACATGTCCCAGCCTTGCTGGAGTGTCTAGAACTGTAGAAAACTGCCCAGAGAGACACAATGGGCATCAGAGAGAGAATCACAGGCCAGACTCACAGTCCCATTCAGATCTCCCAGGCAGAGGTCGAGGGGTTCTGGGAATCAGAATTCACAGGGTGACATCTTCCCAGAGGCACATTTCATCATTACTTGTTGCATATCTAGCATGGATACTGGGACATGTGAGCGTTCCCTAAATGTTTCTTGAAAGAATATATGTACAGATGAGAGTCAGTCGTATATCCAGTTCCCCAATAGAAAGAACGGGGCTGTCACGGGAGGAAGATGGGAGACCCCTGGGAGAGACCCACAGGTATGTGGCAATGGTTTCTATTGACTGCCAACTTGACAGGGCCTAGAGTCATCTGGGAGGCAGGTCTCTGGGCCTACTTATGAGGGATGATCTAGATTAGGTTAGCCTCTGGGCACGCCTGTAGGGATTATCTTGATTAGGTTAATTAAGGAGGAAAGACTTCTTCACCATGGACAGCACTATTCCCCAGGCTGGAGTCCTGGGCCAAGCAGAAAGGAGAACCCAGCCCAGCAGGAGCACGCATCTCTCTCTCTGCTTCTGGTCAGGTATTTGGTCCCAACAATGATGAAGTAACTCATTGACATGGGCCATCCTGTACCCATAGTGCACAGCCTAGGGTCTGGTTGAAGCCGATGCAGTCCTGAGTCCATGGAGAAGCAGGTGAAGAGAGGGAAGAAGGGGAGACTCTGGGCCTGGGAACCACACCCAGCTTTCCAGGATGGCTTGCTCTAGAACTGGATCAAGTCACGAGCCACCCTGCTTCCTTAGCTGGGGAAACACACACCGTGGACACAGCGCACAGTTTCTGTAATGTCAGGCCTTCCCACAAGGCCATGTTCATGGAAGGCTGGCAGTGTGGTGGACTTGAGGCCCGGGTCCTTGGCAAGTTCCTTGTGCCTGGAGTCTCCTGAGTCACACGATGGGACAGACTCCCTCTCCAAGGGCCCAGCTCACAGCTCTGTGTCTTCTCAAGTCCAGCTGCCCCCGGGCCAAGGCCAAATAAAGACAGATGTCCTCTCTCAGCGAGCTCAACACCCCCGTCAATCTCTCGGCAGCAGGAGCAGGCTCGCTGTTCTTGTGCAGAATTCCACGGATGCTTATAAACACTTCCATTACTTCTGAAGTTTTATTTATGGGTTTTGTTAAACCTTTCCTCCAGAGTTTGCCATTTAAAACATTCCCTGACTGAAGGAGATTTATACGGGTTCCTCTCACTGAAGCTACCTGAAATGGACAAAGTCAAAATCAATTTATAGGACCTCAAGAGCAGCTGGCAACTCATTTTTATTGGGAGAGGGCTTTTCTCAGGGAAGGGAGACAAAACAACTCGAGAAATATCCACTCATCTAACAGGCTGACTGGAATGGACACGTTTCTGCCTCTCTTTCAACACTTGCTTGATCAAACAACACCCAAACCTGCTTCTCTCCAGACCAGAAATGGAGATGAGGGCGCTAGCCTCCCTGGTGGGCTCAGAACACTCAGGGCGACATGTACTACACTCAGGAAGCCTGGGGTGGGAGGTCCCTAGGGTGGGGTGGGGAGCTGGCCACCTTGCAAACACACTCGGTGTTCTAAAATCCCCAGCCAAAGGGAGCTTCTCTTCACCTACATCTCTTCAGATCTTGTCAAATAAATTAGGAAATCTTTTCCTTTGAAGATCAGTGGTATAGAGATGACTTTGAACTCTTAATATCGGGCATTAGCAAGCTAATGTTAGGTTTTATTAAGAATGAAAAGCATTTACCAATTTTCTTCCAGTGATTCTCTCTGGACTCCACAAGGAAGCTAATTGCTGGATAATTGTTCAACGGCTCTTCTGTTCCTTCAAATCCACTGAATTGTGTAAAGAGAGGCAGAAGTCCTTTGGGGGACCAATTACCAAAATGCTGGGACCTACAACTTGGCAAAAGACAGGATTCTGGAAAGAGCCAGCATATTAAGAGACCGACAGGTTGGCTAGCTGAGGCTGTCATAATGAGATACCCACAGGCTGGGTGGCTTCCTATCAAACGTTTATTCCTCATAGTTCTTGAGACCCAAAGTCCAAGAAAAAGGTCTGATTCTATTTCTCCCAAAAGCCTTCGCCTGCAGAGGGTAGGGGAGGATCCTGGGGTCTCTTCATGAAGATGTTAATTCTAGCAGGTCAGAGGCCAACTATTTTGGTACCTGTGTTAGTTATTTTTGTGTGGTTATGAGCAAATCATGCATGAACGTTGGGACCGTTGCCTTTGGCTCACAGAAGTGTCAGTCCATCATGTCAGGTGTGGCAGAGTGGGGAAGCTCACAGGCAGCGAGGAAGCAGAGAAAGGGGAATGCCGGACAGAGCCAGGGCAAGATAGCACCCCAAGGACACGCACATTGACTCCCTCCTCCACCTAGGTCCCACCCCAACCTTTCACCACCTCCCATTATGAGTCCATTAATTCATTCATCAGGGCAAAGCCCTCGGGATCTAATCATGTCTGGAAACGCATGCACAGACAGACCCCAGAGCTGTCTCACTCTTCTCCTGGGCATTCAGAATTTACCAGAACCATATCATTTAACTTTATTTATTTCCTCAAGGACCCCACCTCCAAATACAGTTACAGGGAGGGCCAGGGCTTGGACATGTGAATGCGGTGAGGACACAAACTTCAGTCTAGGACACTGAGTTTGCAACTTGGTTCTTTACTTTCAGGAAAATCTTCCTCAGTGGTCTACTTTCAGCCCACACTGGGTGGTCCCAACTCAGTTTATGCTTCCTAATTCATGCCTATCTCTCCCCTCCCTGATATATTCTGCTGAACTCCTGAGGTCCCAGGTGCCCTTTCATATGTGTGTGTATGTGTGTGTGTGGACATGAGTGTATACATGTGTGTGGCAAGTGTGTACACATGCATGTGTACATGTGTGTGCAGATGCACGTGCATATGTCATTGTGGAAGCCACAGGTCCTCCATAGTCACTCTCCACCTTATTCATTTATTTTTGGTTTGTGATAGAGTATGTGCTATGTGGTATGTGACGTGTGCCCTGTGCACACATGTGTTAAGGCCAGAGGAGAAAAATCAGTGTCCTTTTTTCCCTCATCCACCTGTTTCCTTGAAGCAGAGTCTCACTCAACCCAGAGCTGCTGTTTTTCACCGTGTGTGTGTGTGTGTGTGTGTGTGTGTGTGTGTGTGTGTGATGGTGAGTAAACCCTTGCAATTCTCCAGTATCCACCCCTTGCAGGACCTGGGCTACAGACCTGTGTGGGCCCAGCCAGCTCTTTATGTGGGTGCTGGGGAATTGAACTTGAGCGGTCTTGGGCCCACTCCTGCCGTCATGCTTGCATAGCAAGTACTCTGAACTGCTAAGCAATCTCCCCAGGCCCTCCTTTTTGAGACATGATCTCTCAACTAAACTTAAAGCCAGCCAGCAAGCCCTAGGGGTCTTCTGTCTCTGCCTTCCAAGCATTGCCACCACGCCTGGCTCTTTACTGGATTCCAGGGATCCATGAGGAACTGGGTCTTCAGGCTTGCTCAGCACTTTACTAACTGAGCCATCTACCCAGTGCCCCCACCTCTGGTCAGGTGCCTGTGGCCAAACCACACCTCTCAGTCCTTTCTTTACGTCAATTGTAAAACTTTAACACAAGTAGGGATATGATTTAGAGAGCTAGCACATGCATGATTTTGAGAAACAAAAACAACCCTTGGAGTCAGATAGACAGACATTCAAATTCTGTCTCCGGCCTTTAGTAGCTATGTGACCTTGAGTATTTACTTATTCCCTCTGGTCCTCAGGTTCTCTATCTGTAAGCTTAAAATAAGTCCCTTCCTCCTCTAAAGGGCGCCCGGTTTGGATGTTCATCCTAGCAACAGGAAGCTGTCTGCAACAGAAACGCTGTCTACAACAGGAGGCAAAAACAGTAGGATCTCTAAGGCTTGCTGGCTAGCTTATCTTACCGAATTAGAGAGTTCTAGGTTCTTTAAGAGACACTGTCTCAAAAAGTAAAGTGGAGAGCTATTGATGAAGACATCGATGTCTATCTCTGGCCCTCACACACATACACGTGACCACACACTAGCACAAATACACATGTGCACACACATCACACACATATACATGTAAAAAGTTATTATGAAGAAGCTCAGTGAGACTGAACAAAATTAGAAAAATCATGCATGTCATCAATGAGAAATTCAACCAAGATCTTGAAAAAGAACCAAAAAGAAGTCTTAAAAACAAAGACCTCAATAAGTCAAATAAGTAATACAGTTGAGAGCCTCAGCAGCAGATGAGATCAGGCACAATAGAGACTATCTGAACTTAGAGTTGAGGAGATGGTTCAGTGATTTAAAGTACTTCTTGTAAAGCCCACTGGCCCAGGTTTGGTTCCCTAGCACCTACATAAAGCCAGATGCACAAAATGACTCATGCCTTTGCAGTTGGTTTGTTTGCAGCAGCAACAGATCCTGGCATGTCCATATAATCTCTCTCAAAAGAAAGAGAGAAAGAAAAGAAGAAAGGAAGGGAAGAGAGAAAGAAAGGAAAGGAAGGGAGAAAGAAAAGAAAAGAAGAAAGGAAGGGAAGAGAGAAAGAAAGAACAAAAGAAGGAAGGAAAGAAGAAAGAAAGAAAAAAGAAAAGGAGGGAGGTAGGAAGAATATATAACTTTAGGGTTTAAAAAGCAGAATAAAGGAATATCTGAACTTAAAAATGGGCCTTTTAAAATATAATAAACAAATCAAGCCTTTGGAATACCATTATAGGAAATGTTCACATTTTAGAAGCAACTCTTTGACACTTTCCCATTGTTGTGACAAAAATATCTAAGAGAAACAGTTCTAAGGGAGGAATGGTTTATTTTGGTTCACAGCTTCAGAGGTGTCAGCCTATCATGGTGGGAGGGTAGGGGGAACAGAGAAGCTGGCATCTTGGTAACCCAGGAGCTGAGCAAGAGGAGGGGACTTGGAACCAGACTTGACCTTCAAGGACATGTCCCTAAGGACCTACTTCCTCCAACACAGCCCAGACTCCTGAAGCTTCCACTACTAGTAGCTCTGAACAAGCATTCAGTACATGAGGTTGTAGAGGATATTCCTCAGTCAAGCGTAGCAGCACCAGAGGAGAGGAAGCCATAGAAAACAATGAAATAGCTGAACAATTCTCTAATCTTAGGAAAGATAGAGTCCTATGATACAGGAGCCCCATAATGCCATATAGCTAGAGAAGATCCATACCCCTTTATATTACAGTCAATTCATCAAGAGCAAAAGAGAACTGGAAAAATTGGAAATCCATTAAGTCTCACTTAAGGGAATCTCCATTAGAAAAAAAATATAAATTTCTAGTCAGAAACTTTATAGGCCAAGATGGAATAGAATGATATACTCTAAGTTCTGAATGAAAATAGCTATAAGCAAAGACTATATCTAGCAAATCTCTTTTTCACAAATGAAGAAGAAATAAATACTTTCCAAGACAAGCAAAAATGGAATTCATCACTACCAGAATGGCTTTACCAAAGATACTTAAGGGCCTCCTACCTCCAGCGTCAAGAGAAAGCCATCATCATGAAAACACATGAAGGGAAAAAGTCACATAGGAGACACACAAGAGAGAAATAGAAAAGAATCACCAATATAATAAACCATTAAAAATGAGAGGAAGAATAGAACCAACGACATTCAGCACTGAAGAGCTGAGACAAAACAGTCCTTCCCTGATAGCTTTGGATATAAATGGATTAAAGTCCTCAAGACCCCAACATGTTTTGCCCGTAAGAAACCCACCTTGGGGTCTAGGGATGTAGTTTAAGTTTTAGTGTGCTTGATTAGCATGCACGAGATCCCGAAGAAAAGAGGGGAGAAAAGAGAAAAACACACCTCACCAGTAAAATGATATCCAATGCAAACACATCCCAAAAAACAAACAGAAGAAACTATTCTTACAGAACAGCCTTAAAATCTCAACCCATAAGAAGTTGCAAAGAAACACAGAATCCAATGACCAAGATCCCTTCAACAAGAAGATGTAACAATATACATTTGCACCTAATGCTGAAGCACCTGATTTTTATATTGTTACTTTTTCCTATGTAGAAACTTTATATGTACAAGTCGTGTGTTGGTACCACTGTTTCCCTCCTCCCTGCTCCCTTTCCACTGAGGGCCCTCCTCAGTGTGGAGCACCTTATGTGATAAAACAAACATGCTTAGCCACGAAAGGAAATACAAGAGCCAATCCAACAGGCCTGGAGGATTTTAACCCCACCCTCTCACCAATAGACTAAGCATCCACACAAGTCCCTGTTAAACTACACTATAGACTAAATGAGCCCAATAGACATTTACAGAGGTATTCATTCAGCTATTGCAGAATACATTTTCTTTGCTTTAGCACATGAAACATGCTCGAAACTAGGCCCTCTCTTAGGCTCCCAAATGAATTTCAACAAAGTAAAAACAATTGAAATCACACCCTATGCCTTTTCACAATGGAATAAAACTGAAAATTAACAACAAATTTAGAAGTTACACAAATATATTGACTCTTAAAACCATAATACAGAATGAGCAGTGGATCATTAAAGAAATCAGAAGACAAGTTTAAAGATTTCTTGAAACAGATGTAAAGGGAAATACAACATATCAAAATTTATGGGGCTCAGGGGCTAGTGAGATGGCTCAGTGGTTAAAGGCACTTGCTATGCCAGCAAGAGGGCGGAGAGGGCCTGAGACCATCTGAGTTCAATTCCCCAGGACCCACATAAACAGCTGGGCATGTTCTATGGGGAACAGAGACCAGAGAATCATGGGGGCTCATGAAAACTGCAGCTCCAGGATCATGAAGAGATTTGTCTCAAGAAAATGTGTGGGCTGGGCATGGTGGCGCACGCCTTTAATCCCAGCACTCGGGAGGCAGAGGTAGGAGGATCGCTGTGAGTTCAAGGCCACCCTGAGACTACATAGTGAATTTCAGGTCAGCCTGGGCTAGAGCGAGATCCTACTTCAAAAAACCAAAAAAAAAAAAGAAAGAAAGAAAGAAGAAAGAAAGAAAGAAAGAAAGAAA
>PVHP010052212.1:0-11245 GCA_004024765.1 Zapus hudsonius
ATTAAATATTTTGTCACTGTTTGTGGAGTGATATTTTTTATCCTTCCAGCATAAAAAATCCATTCATTTTGAGAAACTGATTTAATTTCCAATAATGACATCACATTTTATTGTAATAGTGGAACACACATATTTTGAAAGAAAAGGTTATATTTATCTTGTAAAATTTTACAGTGTTCCCAAGCCTTCCAATGTTTGATGATTATAGGAAAATAAGAACATTCGACTTTGTACTTTGTACATTATTTTACAGGTTCACACATTTATTTATTGAGCACTAATATGCTAATTTTTATTCTGTATTCCTGATACTGGAAGAGAGGTGGTCATAAAACTGACCAATTTCTGCATCTGTGAATATATGCTTTCATTTGGGAAGTCTGGAAACTTATTAAAAATTCTGTTTTCCTCTACCTTCCTTTCTCTTCCTCTTTTCCTCTTTTCTTCACTCATAGATATTATGGCGCTACAAAGTAGAGGGTTGATTTTTAAATGTACCTAAACTAGAAGTGGCTTTGGAATCAAGGAATGAGTTGAGAAAGGAAATATTTAGAGATAATTTATAGATAAAACCTAGATTGCTGAAAAGAGATCGTTGATAAAAAAATGTAGGCATTAAAGGTGGTTTTGGTGTGGAGAAAAGAGGATTACAAACTGTGTTTACAATTTAGAGAATACATATATCATCATGAGTGACATTTCAGAGATATGAATGTTGAATGGAATACGGAGAGTTCCCAGACAGATGGACATGGCTGTACATTGGAGCAGGTGATTCTTATGAAATAAGAGAAGCTACTAGAATTTCCTTTTATTGCTGGGAAAAGGGTAGAATTTATAAATACTTAACACAGACATGTCAATGAGAAGATTTTCCACTAAAACGTAGAAGACACAACTTGATTTCTCCTGGATGCTTATAGTAAACTTGAGAGAGAGAGAGGAAGAGAGAAAGAGAGACACACACAGAGAAAATGAAGAAAACAAAGAAAAACTTAAAAAAATGTTCAGTAATTCATGACATGGAAAATTCTCAGCATATGTTAATATCATGTCTTAGAATTTTAGAATCAGAGCCAAGACTACGGTTGGTCAAACATTTGTTTCAAATTATGAATGGAATTCCTGGATTCAACAATGAGAATTCACTGATAGAGATGTGTTATGTAGCTATGTTTTCAGAGTTAAAACCTTCCTTCATGGAGGGAGGGGGTGATTATAAGAAGCTGGAAGCTAACTAACAAAGGCCAGGAAACTCAGGAAATTCATCGGACTTGGGAGGGTCAGAGATTTAGAAGATGCATGAAGCCTTTCTCCCATGTTATCTAATTATACAAGCAACAAGCAGTTTCTGGTCGAGAGGAGGCTCTTTTGCAGAGCCATCTGCAAGTTGTGCAGGGAGCTCCAGATATGCAGCTTTCAGAAGCAGTCAACTTTGCTGGGGTGAACTTTTTTTTGGTTATGCATTTTTCGTTTGTCATCAGTACTCTATTTGGGGTGAATAGTCATTTGTTTATGTCTTCCCCATGAAAACTCATGCAGCACATGGTTTTCCTCAATGGATACTTGAAGTACTCTGTATCTAATGAGGCAGACCCTGGTGGTATCTATGAAAGACTGACAGAAGTTTTGATAGCATTTGATGAGGTGAAACACTGCTGTCCTGGGCTGAAAGAGACAGGGATGGGGTCAAATGAACAAAGTGTGATTTCAGTGGCAGATGTCAATGGATTCAGAGGCTGGTGTTGATGATGACCTTCTGGGGTCAGTAGAGTGAAGAAAATTTTCTGGTGAGCTGAGAGGGTAGAAGATATTCCTAGACCTCGAGGTTTGCTACAAGGTGTGCCAGAGGACCAAGCATTGAGCTTTATGGAATATTCTTCTTCCTTGCCATCAAGTGGAGTTTTAATAAGCTTGGGACCCACAACTATTTTTTTTCTTTCTATTTCTCTCTTTTAGAATGGAAATATCTATCCCCATACTTGTCATACCATTGTATTTGCAAGTATATGTCTTGCCATCTAAGCTTCATAAGTCCACAAATGGGGAAAAGTTTTGTGTAGAATGAATATTTTACAAACTATCATTCATCTCTTCTAGATGAAACGTAGGGCTTTCTGAATTGATGACAGTGAGTTGAGATTTTAGGGTTAGGGTTGATATCTACAACTGGTTGAGACTTTTGGGGGGCACAAGACCATGGACGGGGTGAATATATTCAACATGTAGGAAGGGTACTGTGATTTGCTGGGTGAGGGCACTTTTTTGAATTATATACCCACCACCAATTTGTTGAAGTCCTGTCTCAATACCTCAGAGTATAATCTCATTTGGAATAAAGTCAAGAGAGATAAAATAAAGATCATTGTGGAATGAGGAGGCACTTATTATGATATAATTGCTGTTGTGAGCATAGGGAGATTTGGATATAAATATACACAGAGGGTAGAGAATGAGCTAATACACACAAGAAATGAGTTATGTCTTGAAGATGTAGAATTTGGAGTAATGAATCTACAGGACAAAGAATTCCAAGGATTTGCTGAAATCTGATGGAACTAGAAAGATGATATGCTTCCTTAAAGCCTTCAACAAGAATATGTTCCTGTTGACTGCTTGATTTCTGAATTCTAGCTTTCATAACTGTGAAAGAGTAATTAAATGCTTTTTTTTTGTTTTTTTGAGGTAGGGTCTCGCTCTAGCCCAGGCTGACCTGGAATTCACTATGTAGTCTCAGGGTGGCCTTGAACTCACGGCAATCCTCCTACCTCTGCCTCCTGAGTGCTGGGATTAAAGGCATGTGCCACCAAGCCCAGCTTGAAAGAGTAATTTTATGATGTTCTAAATCATGAACTCTGTAGTCCTTTGGAGCAATGACAACTATATAGACACTTTGATTCAAATCACAGGTCGATTAAAAGTAAGACTGGAGAAAAAAACCAACTCAAAATTTTGTAATAAGGGGGACTAATTATTCTAACATAAAACAAAAGGACTTTAACCCAAAAATTACTGGAGACAAAGAAAAAATATTTACTCATGCTGAAATGGTCCATTCATCAAAAAATATAAAGACTAAAATATATACATTTAACAGAGTCCTCACAGCTTAGTTGTAAGATTTATAGATTAACACAGGTTAGCATGTAGATATAGATATACTAAAATATCAGAGTTCAGTAACATATGTAAATATTTGTATATCAAAACCAAAATTCATTTGTTTCTGGAATCTCATATTGATTTAGCATGTAAAATTCAATCAGTGTGATACACAACAATAGTAAAATAAACAACAAAATCCTGTATTACTTCACAATATTTTTTAAAAGCATCTAGCAAAATTCAATAGCTTTTCCTAAAATAGACCCTGCTAAATAAACTCTAAATAGAAGGGCAAATCTACTTAAAGGGTAGCTAAGATAAATAACTAACATCATTACTTAATGCAGAGAGTCTGAAAACCTTCTCAATAGCACCAGTAATATTTCTTGGCATTTTCTTACAGGTAGTAAATCCTAACAGAATTAATAACAAGTTCAGTAATCCACCCATTCCATTTGCACCCAAGAAATATTAAAGTACATATTCATGTAAAGCACTTTAAAACTTTCTTCATAATTAGTCTAACTATAATAGGTACATGTTGATAACATAAGCATCTATCAACAGGAAAACCACCACCATGACATATCTATGAAATAACACTTCTAATCATTCAAGGCGTATGCATCATTGCATATTCTATAGCATGGGGGATTCACAAAATAAGTGAAGGAAGACCTGTTCAGAGAAAAATACACTAAAGATTCCCTCTATCTAAATTTTAGAAAATTTAAATATTCTGGAATAATGGAAAGAATCTGTCGTTGTTTGGAAACAGAGAGAGGAATTGCAAAGGGGGAGGATTACAAAACAACATGGGCAATGATGTCTGGATGTGATCGATATTTTGATTGGGATGAGATGAGAGATTTTGACATCTTAGTTCTCATATATCAGATCACATTTGCTTTTAGGTATTTCTTTAAGTCTTGCTTACTTCCCAGTTTAGCATTAGATCTATCTAGCGTTATTTGAATGGACTAACTGTACAGTGATCCATCCTTACATTTTGGCCTGATATTAGCTGTTGCTGAGTGAATAATTCTTCCCAGACTTTCACCCATCTGCTGTTTTTCAATGGTTATAATCAGATGCAAACAGGCCGGTATTAATCTTTAGGTGACTCTAATTGAAAACAGAAACTATCTATGATATTTATGAATATTGGTGAAAGTAAATAAAGCAGATCAGACAAACTTTTTCATAGGCCCTCATGACTAATTCCTGTCATTAAATCCTGACAGGTGACAGTGCCCAATTTGTACCAGTGGCAGGAAAAAAATAGCAATAACCTAGAAGTAATGGTGGAGGTCAATGTTTTCAAGACAAGGAGGGGTGAGGGAAGTATTCCTCTGACTTGTGAACTTTCAATTTTGCTAATTGAGAAGACTGAAAAAGAAATCAAATTAGTTCAAAATTGGATTGGTGTAATGAAATACAGGTCAAAAGAAAAGTCAAGGCCTTCTGTAAAAACCTGATTCCTGGGGAATCAACTTTAATGGACATTTCCTGGAATCAAATCTTCTAATTTCATGACTTTGGGGATGTAATAGATCTGGTATGTGGGGATCATAGCTATCTTTTAATTTAATTAATATTAATTATTTTTACCTTAGAGGTTTCTGTGTCATTATTGTCATTAACTTGCACTTCTTTATAGGCTTATGAGAACTAGGGATGTGGATCTTGCTCAGTGGTTTAAGCTGCTTCCTTGCAAAGCCTGCTGGCCTGTGTTTGATTCCCCAGTAATTTACAATTAAATTAAAATTACTTGTAAATTGTACAATTTAGGAATTATTTGACATTACGTGAACTAAACTACTACTATCCATTGGCTGCATTTAGTGTCAGTATATGCAAAACTTTGTGTAATGAATACTTTTATTTATAGGGAATGGTTGATTTATGCACAGTTTCATATCAAAAAATTCTCCAGAGCTTTTCTAACCATGTTTCTGTGGTCCTGTAGCTGTTTCCTAGCATTATGTGTATCCTATTATCCTGAGTTATGCATGTTAATCCAAGGTTTGTCTAGAAGAAAACAGACATGCCAAACATGAGGAGGAACAGCCCTGTTGCTCTCCCCTTTTGGCTGTCTTCCTGTTGCTGCATCTCTGTGCTTTGTTCTTGTCTGTGTAGCTGTCTAGTTCTGAAGAACCCACACTTATTTCTTGGTACCAGGAGCCCATGCAAAGATTAACTATTGAGGAAGAGGGCTCCTGTGTTACTGTCTCCTTCAGCCCTTGGTTCCATTTCCCAGGGACATCTGCCTCTATTGCCTTCCTGTGTCCCTAGAATATGGAGGCTTTTTCCTTGTAACTTACTATCCATGGAATGGACACAGAAGGGCTTATCCAGTCTCCTTTCTTCCTGAGCATGTTTAGGATCTAGAAGGTTGTTTGGAATATTCCATAAGCCTAGGTGATTGAACATCACATTTGACATTATTTCTACAATTTCACAACAATTTAGTGTATTTTCTGCTTTGTTAATTTGTTGGATCCTCAGGAAATGGGTTAGCATGACCAATATCCATAGGAAGATAATTTTTAAACCTTAATACTACTACCTTTGGACAGTTCTCTTCTTAACTTTTCCCTTCCACCCTAACAATGGGGGTGAAACATCTAAAGCAAGGGATTTCCAGGGCAGCATGGATTTTCAACAAAGAGAAAAAAATAAAGAAAAAAATATCACGGGTCCATATTTTATAGGCCCTGATGGTCTTGAGATTTCCTTTCTTATTTATAGTTTCTTCTTTCTTGTAGCCAGTCTTGAAGTATCTTTTCATACCTTGAATTTAGGGAGAGCCTGTGAGTGAGAAAATGAGGCTGATTCCTAAACAAAGCTTCAGGAAATAGGTTTGAGAAGAATTGCATGCCTCATTTAATGTTTCCACAAACTTGCCAAGAACACTTTTGCAACTTTATGACTTACTTCAGTGATTAAGTTTAATGGAATTACTTGTTTAGTATTCATTAATTATTATGACAAACATATTTTTTAATCTCAATATTTGGTTAGTTCTCTCAGAAAGGTGCTACACTTTTTCTTTCTTTTTGCCACTTTTGGAAGTTGTGCTCAAAAAAAAAAATTAAGACAAGTTGCTGAAGATTTTTTTAAATATACTTTGGGAAATTTGGATATTCTGTAAGGACTGAATTATTTCAGGAAATGACCGTATATGTAGTCCTATTGTCTATAGGATGATAAGTAACTAAAGTCAATATTTTAAAAGTTAGTATATACTGTCAAATATTTCATTCGTGCTCTACAACATAACCTCATCTATTTTCTTGGCAAGTCATCTGGAAATTTGAAATTAAATATTAATTAATGAGGTAGGAAGGATGTAAATAAATATATACCTGCCCATGAAATTATATATTGAAACTTAGCAGAAATCATTTTAGAATTTAAAGTGACTAGTGTCATCCTGGAAAGATATATTAATGTAAGTGATAGGCATATCAGAGGATGTACATGGAGCACATTTGTTGATGACATGGTTGTTAATGAGACAGCAGCTAATGGAGGCTCCTGTCTTCATTTGTAGAACACACAGAAGATGAGGCCCAGGCTATGTTTTCTTCTAATGAAGCACTGACCCTTTAAATACTATGTTTTCTTCTAATAAAGTATTGACCCTTTAAATATGTATATTACTAACAGTTGAATCATCCTATTAACAAGGAAAGTTAATACAAGAGAATGGATAGTCATTTACGTGCTTATAAATGCATGAGAAAAATGCCTGAGCAGCAGGGCTTCTGCTTTAATTTGTTTTCCTTCCTATCATATAAAATTGGTACCTCATCAGAGTTCTACATTAACTTATCAGTGTTGCAAATTTGAGGCCAGAAGGGTGCTTATTGGATGCAATTCAATGCTTATATTTGCACATTCATTAATTCTGGGGAGTAGTTAGAGCTAGCTGTAGATTTTGGACTGGCCAAACAAAGACATCAGCAGTGGAACATCTATCTACATTGAGAACATTATGAATAAATGTTGTTTCTGTTCCTTAAGAGATCATGGGGAAGATGGGACAATTAGGTTCTAGTTCATTTTCTCTTATTTACTTAGCAAAAGAGAAATCCAATAATCTCTATTATATTGACAAGAGCTTTTTAACCACAAAATTTATGGCCTTGATAAATATAAAACAGACTCATAATGGTCCCAATTCTGTGTGTATGAGTAGCCTCTAGGATTCAAGATAAATTTCTGTCTTTGCCAAACTAGGGTCTTCTTTTTGGAAAATGGCAATAAAATGCATTAAAGTGAGCCCGATTCTAAGCTGCTAAGAAGGGAGGATATGATTTGATTTTCTTCTAATGGAAGAGAATTTCTCCTGATTTAACTGAATACTCCTTTAATTCCCAGCCCATCATATTGATAAAATTTCAGAACTGTCCCCTAGTTGATGAAGATCATAAGAATGATCGTGGATTACACCTATTTACATCTTAAGAAACCTCTAGTTAGGATGGCTATAATTCATGACATTTACATTTTCTTAGGTCCTCTCAGTATTTTTGTACTCTATGACATTTTAATTGCTAGCATTAAAAATGTGATAAAAACTGAGGGCAATGTCTCACATATAATAATGGCACTGGGGAGAAAGAATTGGAGGATCACCAAGAGTTCCAGGCCAACTAGTGATATAGAGTGATACCCAGTCAGCTTGGTCTAGAGTGAGACCCTGCTTCACACAAACAAACAAACAAAGAAATAAACAAATGCTGGCAAGATTGTTGGTAAAACAAAAAAAGCAAAGCAAAGCAAAACAAAACAAAAAACCTTTACATAATGCTAGTAGGAATGTACCTTAGTACAGCAACTCTAGAAAACAGTATGAAGGTTCACCAAAAACCTGACAGTAAGTCCACTAACTGTCCTCCTTGGTATGTGTGTTTTTGTATATGTGTCCATGTGTGTATACCCATATGTATGTATATAGAAAATTTATCATATTATATGTATATATATATATACTTGCACACCAGTGTTTAGCAACACTACCCACAAGAATTAAAATTAACATCTGAGTGTTTTTCCACCAACAGATGAATGACTATCACACATACACACACAAAATGGAGTTTTAGTGAGTCATGAAAAAGGAAACCATGTCCTTTGTAGGAAAATGGATAGATCTGGAGATTTCAAGTTAATTTAAAAAGTGAGGAATGAGATTTTCCAAAGCTAATGAAGTAAGATGATCCATAGATTGAATTCTTATCCCCACTCAAGGTAAATAGAAGGAGGAAAATAATACAGCGACATATTTTAGTTAATGTAATAGTAGGAAAGGGAAAACAAAAACATAGAGCAAGGCCTAAAGTTGGGAAATGATAGATAAACACATATCCTGTAAAAATAATAGTTAAGATTACAAAAATTAGATGTAATGGGATGACAGTGTCATTGAAGTGCTGGGAACACAGTATTGTCCATTTGAATTTTATACTTTCAGCTTCAAAACTTGAAGATGAAACAGACACTGTCAGAAAAATATAACTAGAGAATGTTTACCAAATTACCTCAATTTTTAAAGTTCAAAACCTATAATAAAATGACTTTAGGTGAAGTAATAAGGAAATGAAAAGATATGAAGAACAATAGAAATGATACATATGCTGGGAAATGTCTATGAACAGTATTTCTTCAAGAACAATATACTTATAAGACTGTGACCCAGTGGTCATCATAATAATAGCATCAAAGGAATATATTGAAGCTAAAGGCAGACCATTCAATAAATGTTTCTGGCTAAACTGGAGATCCACCTCCAGAACAATGAATGTAGATTCATATCTTTCACCATGGCAAAGATTAATTCAAAGTGCATTAAAAATTTTATTTTAAAACCAGAAATTACTTGGGAAAAAACAAGAGAACACCTAGAAGTATAGGTAATAATTTTCTGAATAACACTCCACTAGCCCAGGAAAACGTCCCAAGACTATAGATTCAAAACTGTACAACATTAAATTTAAATCTGTAGTACAGCAAAAGAGGCCATTAACAGAATAAGAGGCCTAAAGAATAGAAAAAAAATCTTTGCCAACTATTTCTCAAAGAGATGATATCTATCTGGAATATAAAGAACTGCCAAACCTCCTGTTAATCAATAAATGGGTTTATGAGATAGTTCCCAAAATAAGAAACACAAATGGCCAAAATAAATTTTTTAAAATTAACATTCTTAATTGACTAGATTCTATTGTGAGTAGCCTCTTTGTAAACCACTTACTTGTAAAATGAATTTCTCTTTGGGGGCCCAAGATTTTGGTTCCATTAATCTATACTGATCTCACGCTCCAATGGAGATTCTGTTTATATTTTTCAGAAGTCAGCAAGAGAGCTGTGGCTCCTCCAACCCCATAAACAACTGCAGGCTGATTGCTGACATCCTGGCAAGCGATGAACCACCCCAGACCTAACATGGAGGATCCATATGGAACACTGAGAGAGTGGTGAGATAAGCAAGAGCCCTATAACCACAGCCAATCAGTCAACCCAGGATAAGCAAGCAATAGATACCAATGATCTTCAACAGATCCTAAAGGAGAAATACAGAGACCCCCTAAGAACTCAACAATAAAACAGCCTTAATACTCACCCACCATGACTCAGGGAACTGAGCGGAAGAGGGGGTGGAAAGATTGTAAGAGCCATGGTGGGGGAGAATATCCAGAGGCATGGCCCCCCTCAGTAACAAAATACAAAGGGGGGTGGAACTGGGTTGACTTCTAGGCTATTCCTAACCCTCTACCCCACTGACGGAGCCAGTTTGCTCACAGCGGAGGATATCCAGCTGAATGGGGACAAGGAAGAGGGAAATTGGGGAATTGGGGAAATCAATGTATTATTTGCTCATGCAGTGCATGTAAATATGGATAATAAATATATAATTTATTTAAAAATTAACATTCTTAGCCATCAGGGATATGCAAATTAAAATGACTTTGAGATTCCATCTGTCATGGTTTTATCCAGGTGACCCCACAAGAAAAATGTGTTCTGAATGATTTATCCTCAGTTGATGGCAGTTTGAGTTTTACAACCTCACTGGAGCTATGTTGTTGGGGGTGGGTTTATGGGGGTTATAAGTCAGTTTCCCCTTGCCAGTGTTTGGCACAACTTCCTGACGCTGTTTGCAGTGCTTTGGTGGAGGTGATGTCCACCCCTCTGCTCACAACATCTTTTCCCTGCCAGGATGGAGTCTCCCCTGGAGTCCATAAGCCAAATAAACCCATTCCTCCACAAGCCGTTTTTGTTTGGGTTCTTTCTGTGCAGCAACTAGAAAGTTGTCTGCAACACCATCTTAGCCCAGTCAGAATGGCTATCAACAAGGAAACAGTGAGAACACATGTGGGTGAGGCTGTGGGGAAAGAAAAACCCTTATTCACTATTGATGAGATTATAAACTGATGTAGCCACTTTGGAAATCCATGCTAAAAATGGAGCTAGCTGCACATGACCCAGCTATGCCATTCTGGGCATCTACTCACACAGAGATTACACGCACATCCATATTCATTGCTGTTCTCTTCACAATATCTAAGAAATTAAATCAACCTAGATGTTCCTCAACAGATGACTGGATCATGAAAATGTGGTCCAGAGATACAATAGAATTTTACTTGGCCATAAGAAAAAAACAAATCTATGATTTTTTTAAGGAAAAATAGATATAACTAGAAAAAATTCCACTAAGTGAGGTAATCCAGGACCAGAAAGAAAAAAAAAAAAATCCTGTTCTTTCTCATATGTGGATCCTAACTTTTAATGTTTATATACATTTAAATAAGGAGGTGTGAGAGCTTGAATGGACCATGAGTTGAAATAGTCGACCATGAGAGGTGTAAAAGAAATAGTAAGAATGTTAGAGAGAACAAAGGAAATGTATAGTGAAGAATCCATTTTATGAAGCAGACTCCATTTTATAAAGCAGACTCCATTTTTAGACTTACTTCCCCCTCCCTAAAGAATGTCTGATCACAAAGACCAGGAAGTAAAAAAAAAAAGACACCATATAAGGAAGCATATGGCTGTCCTGGAATGTGGGCTGGCCCTGGGATGTGGCTCCAAGGAAGTAACCAATCAAGAGGCATACAGATACAGAAAA
>PVHP010052213.1:0-11166 GCA_004024765.1 Zapus hudsonius
GGCTCCACTTTAATTGGCATTGTAATACACTTAGTGCTTGTTTTGCAGGCATAAAGATTTACTCCTGGAGAAACGTACCAACATTTCAGAAAGTGTCTGAGACCAGGCAGGTTCACTGTACAAGACGAGCCTGGACAGCCTGAATAGGGTATCCATGCAACTGTGAAGTTGACCCCTGGGTTTCACTGGAGATCCCAGGATTTTGAAGAGTCCAGGAATATGAGACATCTGGTGAGGGAAGATGCAGGTACTGATGGAGCTATCCTAAAAGAGAGGCCATGTCTACTTCAGGCATCATGGCTGTAGGGAAGCAGACACTCGAGCTCACTGGAGCTTAGATAACCCACTTGTTGAACACAGGTACACTGTTTGATGTTTGCCCAGCTGTGCTCTGTTCCCCCTGGCCCACATTCCTCCCTTTTAGAATGGGAAATTTTACTCCAGGCCGTTGAATATTGGTTTCTGGCAAAACTCTCTGCTTCCTGGTCAGCCAAGTGATGAGGATTCTTGCTTCATTCACCCCTACCACAAACTCCACCAGGACTTCCCTGAACCAGTCGAGTATCATTTCTCAAATGATCCAAAATAAGTCTTCCCCATTTAGCTGTTTCTGTGATATATTGTGCCGCAGAGAGGAGAAAGTTACTAGAACACACCATACATCTTTCGTTGTGAGCCTTCTTTACAAAGCACCTTGTAACTTGCCAGTGATAATCATTAGCTCATGCAGAAACACTTGTTTCAAGTCTACTGGTTTCCAGACATGGGATCAAATTATGGCAAGGCCAACATGAGCAAACTCTTGTATTAAATAATTTAAATAAAATACAAGTGCTGAATAATCAGTTGTGAGACTACTTGGAATATTACCTACACAGGGTCAGGGACGCCCCATGGAAAAGACATGAAGTTTTTAAAATGTGAGATGCGTGAGACTTCCTCAATGCAGGGCAGTAAGAAACAGAATGTGCAAGAATGCAGAGCATTAAAAACAGAGAACATCTATTTTTCCAGCAGTGGAACATTCCAGGAGATCAGTAGAAGTGAGGAAAGCAAGTAAAGATGAAGCTGAAGAGAAATTTATGAGTCAGATTAAAGAGTTAGTCACTAGGATCATTGAAGGGTTGTACATCGGTTTGAATATAGATTGCCCCTTCAAAAGCTCGTATTAACATTTCATTGGCAGTGAAATAATGGTGAGGTATAGAAACACCTGTAGGAAATTTTGGGGGCGAGAAGGTTACTGCTGCTTTCAGAAAGGGACAGTTCTCTCAAGGCAGTGAATTCTAGTGCTCAAGTGATCTGATTAACACCAGGAGAGCAGGTGATTGTAAATGGACACCACCCTCATGCTTTCCCTCCCTTGCATGAACGCACTTCCATCCAGCCCTTCCTCCATGTTTTCACACTACATGCGTCTCTTGTAGTGGCCCAGAAGAGGCTAACACCATCGCACCATGATCTCAGACTTCTGAACGTCCAGATCCAAGAGTCAGCAAAGCTTTTCTTCATAAATCATTCCCACTAGGTTTTCTACTTAAATGGACATAGACAAGTAGACAGCTCAAGTCCTGTACAGAAAGGACCACACTGGCAAGTACATGCAGAGAGAAGTAAGAGGAACACCAGCTAGCTACAGAGACATCTGGACATGGCATGCCTGCATTAGGGCTGAAAAGTAAGTGATGTACAAATCATATTTTTCATCACTGTAATCAACTGCCTGACAAAAACAACAAGACAACAATTTCAGTCTATCATAGAGAAAAGATGGTGGAATTATTCATCTCATGGTTGCAAGCAAGTATAGGTAGAAATGAGAAGGGGCCAGAAGAAGACATCAATCCTAAAGACCTGCTCCCAATGACCTTCTTCCTCTAACAGGACCACCCTCCACAGTTCTACCACCTGCCAATAGTTTATTCAAATTTGAATCATCTAATTGACTAAACCATTTATTAAGTCAGAGCTGTCATGATTAGTCAACTTTGGAAATGTCCTGTGAATACCCAGGAGTAATGCCCCATGGTACCTCAGCAGTTGACAATCAAGACAAACTATAGTCGGTATCATTTGCTATTATACAAACTTCCATCATAGACTTAGTAAACTGGGGAGTTTCTTTCTGCTAGTTAAGTGATTTGTTCTATTCCCACACATTCATATCAGATCAGAAACATGTTAGAATGTAACCACTTGCAAACGCTGTCTGGCTTTGAGCATTTCCTTCATTGCTCATCTATGGAGTGAGGATCATATTAGCGTGTGGTCCATAATAGTATTACCGCCTTCTTTAATGTATTGCTGCAAAGATTAAATGAGGTACTGATGAAAAACACTTGAAACAGCTGTTAGCACTCATCAAAGGATTAATAGGTATAATATATCATAAATGTCATCATCACTATTGTGGGGTTTTCACCTGTAACACTTAATGAGAGGATCCTAGGCTCAGATTGCAGGAACTTTCTAGAATCTCAGAGAGCTAGTGGAAGAGCCAAGGTGTCCCTGAAGGATTGGCAACCAGCAGTTAGGAAGGTAGGTGGTGACAGTGATCATTATGAGAAGAGGACCTTGGAGAGCTTGCACAACTTCAGTATGAAAACTGGATGGAAAGGTCAGGACCAGTGAGAATGAAGAAGTCAGAGGAGTGAGGCCAACACATCTGTGAGCTGTAAGAGGAGACAACAAACAACAGAACTGATCAATAAATTAGTAAAAGAAACAGAATAGTTAAAAACGCTTCTGTAACAGATTATAATCTTGGATAATTATAGAGTACAGAGAAGGATGAATGGATAAGAGAACAGAAAGGAGGTTGATGTGCAAAGCAGAAAACAATTCACCTAGTGAGAGCACAGAGTGCAGCACAGGCAATTTATAGACCAAATACAAACAGCGTTTCCACATCAGGCCGCGTTCTAGTAAAATCACAAGTGCTTTTCAAAAATACACAATAAATGTTTCAGGTTTTGGCAGAATAAATGAGCCATGTATATGAGGAGTAAGCAGTCTACATATGTATTTCTTCATAGGATCACTCAGTTCTAAAAGATACAGGCTGCATCTCTAAATAGTTATCATGACAAAGGAGAGAGGGTATTGTAATAAATGCTTAAGAAAGATAATAGCATGATTTCCAAGAGAAGGGGAAAATAAGGAAGAATTTACAAAATTTAAAACTGAAAAAATTATGTGACTATATCTTAGATGAATCTCGAACTTAGCATAGCTAATGCCATGATAAACATGCATGCAAAGCAATGTAACTATTATAAACCTTGATAATGTAAAAGTAATACTATGACTTTAAATTAGAATGGAGATAAGAAGAGAGAAAATGACTTAAAGGTAAGTTATTTTCACCAACTTACTTATTTCATGGGAAAGATCCAGTCAACACCTTTTGTTAAACGTGTAGTTAATAGAATGAATGAGCCCAACATTATACTTATGACTACACACTTTTAAATAGAATAGTAAAAACAATATGCATTAAGAAGTTTTGGGGAAAGACTTTCATCAATGTTTAATAATTTCCTCAAATTCATTTCTTCAAAAACAATTCAGCACTGGGAAATTTAGCAGTTAATAAATAGCATTTTGGGGGATGGAGAGATGGCTTAGTCAAGTGCACTTTCTCACAAGCATGAGGACTTGAGGGGGCTGAAAGCTCTGGATTTCAAATCTCCAGATCTCACATAAAACCGCTGGGCATGTTCATGTG
The DNA here is from genome assembly GCA_004024765.1 of Zapus hudsonius. Classification (NCBI taxonomy): domain Eukaryota; kingdom Metazoa; phylum Chordata; class Mammalia; order Rodentia; family Dipodidae; genus Zapus; species Zapus hudsonius. The sequence goes on from PVHP010052213.1 coordinate 3,728, forward strand.
TGTGTGAAACCCCAGTTTAAGGGGAGCAGAGACCCCAGAATACTCATGTAAGCTCTAGAAGTAGTGAAATGAGCCTGGCTCAAAACAAGACCAGGTGGAAGAGGGATGCAGCAGTTCACCCAATGGATGTTTCACTCCAGACTCTCAGGCAAGTGACCCTACTGCAGAGGAGCATATGAGGTACAGCAAGACCACAAACAGGTGCATACACCATGCACACACACACACACACACACACACACACACACACACACACACACACACACACACTTTTTTTTTAAAAAAGAAATAGTATTTACTACAATGAATTTTGTTTTAAAAGTATTTCAATTTATTGATTTGTACTGCTGTCACTACATATGCATATACATAAATTAACAATCAGAATCATGTCACCTGTCAAGCAAGTAAAGCAACCCAGCACATCCTACTGAGTGCTTCTGTTATGTAGGAATTTTTCTGAATCATAAGAATGTGAAGAGAATTGCCACATTTTTATCACCCACATTGTAGGGATGATGGGGTTAGGAAATTTCTCAAGTGAGCCTAGGTACTTGTTGTTAAAGCTAGGATTCTAATATAGGTAGGATTTAATATTAATATTTCTGAAAAATGAAGTTTTAGGATGTTTGTTCCCTTTATTTACAGAATTTTACATTTGGTGTAATATGTAAAAAAATACAGATGTATGTGTACATCCACATCTGTTATGGTTGCACAGCTCAGAGAAGAAAGAATAGTTGGGGAAATAAGAGACTGGCTGCGTGCGGGAACTGTGAGTTTCTGAGAAAGTCTAGTGAGTCCCCAGGGATGTCGTCATTATCCCCAGTAGTTTCCACAGCACTTCCAGCACTACAATGTCTCACCAGTTTCACATGGTCTCTCAATGTCCTGTGACCTCAGCCTGTGATGTCTTCATGATAGAATTGTACCATGTCACTTGGGCAGACAACCAAGTGCCGGAGCAGTGGCCTGCATTGTTTGGGGTTTTCCATCCATAGCCCATGGTTTAAGGATTAAACTTTCTCCACTTTTTACAGGGCACCTCTGTCCAGGCCATGTACCTTCCCCACCCTCTTATTGAGGGTTTCTCTTGTAGAATGGTATTTAGAAGAAAGATTTCTATGGCATTCATTTATGTTTTCATTAGTTTTGCATACTAGTTCCCAATTCCCCCATTCCACTACACCTTCATGAAAGAAAATCCACTGCTGTATTCCTTTTTTCTACCCTTGGACTTCCTGATCTAATAGCCCCTCCTTTACTCCCTCCCTGTTTTCCCATTCTCCTAGCTTCATTATATTTCCAAGTCAATATTCCGGAGGCATACTACTACTTACAATCAGCTCAAGCAGCTCTAGGTCAGGAATCGCACCGGAGAGAATATGCAGCATTTGCCTTTCTGAGCCTTTGTGGCCTTGCTGCGTATGATTCTTCCAAGTCCATCCATTTTCCTACAAATTTCATTATTTCATTTTTCCTTAATTCTGAGTAGAATTCCATTGTATATATGTGACATATCTTCATTAACCATCCAACTGCTGATAATAGTCACCAGTAGCTTGGAAAAGCAGCATGATCCTATAAGCTATTATTAATCCACCTGTGCAATAGTGGCACACAGCCTATAAGGGTAACCAACTGGTCTCAGGTTGGACAGCAGGCCTGCTCATACCTGGTTCTGGAAACCAACTCAGAATTGCATGTATAGGGAACTCATAGACTCCTGATAGAAGTCCTCCACTGTTCTTTGGCTCAGAAGAGTGGGTATACACATCAAAAATTCCCTCAAATACCCATGTTTATCCCTTTTAACCCAAGCTGCTCTCACTCTGTTTTATTTTACAGATGACATGGAATACTGGGGAGATACACAGTTCATCAAGATGACAAGAAAAGACAGTTGACTGCCTACCACAAGATGTGTAACCACCTCTGCCAGAGTCCTGGAGACATTGCAGAGGAAGCAGCTACGGAGAGATGGCAACAGACACTGTGGTCACTCAAAACTCATGAGTGCAGAAGTTCAGAGTCTACAGAAAACTCAACACTAAAGCAGACTTGTAACACACAGGCCAAGGTTCCTGAAGCATTGCAGAAGAAGGTGCAAAAGGATTGTAAGAGCCACGGGGTGGTAGCAATAACGTGAGGCACTGTCCCCTACCCACAGAGATTGACAGAGACCTTCAGAACCCCACAATGAATATCAATTAACCCCACTGAGGAGGGTGCTCAGTGGAATGGAGGTGGGGGAGAGGGAATATAAAAGAAAACTTAAAAAAATAAATTTAAAAATTAAACTCCACAGGTAGGTGTTGAGAGAACTAAAATATATTTCTACCTTGTGAGGAAAGCCTATGAAATATCAATGAGATAGTTGAGATAATGAAATATAACCTGGCATCAAGAGTGAACAAAAGTCAGATTTAAATAGACATTGCCTCTGCTTCCTGCCACAGCTGTCACACTTTCTGATGTCAACACTGCTTCACACATCTTTCGTGCATTGCTCTCCAAGGAGGACGTTCTCCTTTATTCTGAGCTTAATGCCTAGGACCATGTGACAAGTTACAAAACTGAGCATTCCTAAAAATATTAAATTAGGCTACAGGTGTAGTGCAAATGTGAAATGCATGCTTATCATGTTTATGGTCTTGGTTTCCCTTCACAGCACCACACACAAGTGTGAAAATATGAAGGACATATGACAATATCCTAGTAGCAATACTCCTCAAGGAATGCCTAGTTTGAGTAACACTAATTCAATATTTGTGAGGGTCAGTCTGATATTTTAATACACATGAATGGTAGATGCTTACCAAACAGGTTTTTAATGCTCTCTTGTCCTTATCATACACATATTTTGGAGCATTCAGGCTCCTTTACTGTGTCAATCTTTCCCAAAAGTATTTTTCTAATAAATTTCATATAATAAAATAATTCACTGCAGAATGTGAGATGAGAAACGCAGTTATTGGAAGGGCTTCAATGCAAGCTGGAATCCAGGACCAGGTAACACGTCCACTCCCATGTCACTGCTTCTATTTGCTTATGGTTCCAACGTGACGGAGATGAGAGATGGAGTTCTTCGGAACAGAAAGAGCTCCACACCACACTCAGCTAGCCAAGCAGCAGAGAAGGAATACACCTATGCTTCCCTACCTGACAGACTTAATCTTTCCTGGAGACTTGCTCTCCTGAGTACCAGGCTATATTTCATTATCTAACTCGAAAGATAAGGATAACATCAAACATAACATGAACTGAGCCAGCTCTCCCTATTAGCAGTTACTTCGTCTTCTACTATCAGACAAATTAATTTATTTTCCAAGTCAGTATGAGTCCCTAGCCCTAACCTAATCATTTTCCTATTTAGTCAGCAAGAAAGAGTGAGGGAGGGAGGGAGGGAGAGAGAGAAAGAGAGAGAGAGAGAGAGAGAGAGAACAGAAAAAAAGAATACCAGTAAGAACTACCCCTTGGAATGCAATCCTTCCTCATGAAATGTGTTTTTTGAAAGAATCCTTTATATCTAAAGAATTTGGTCAGGTTCTTTCCTTGACTCAGCCTTCACAATGTGGATGATCTGTGGTGCTGTTACTCTGAAATTTAGCTACCTCTGGCATTTTTAAAAACTTTTAAAACTCTTTAATGACAGCTTTCCACAATTGTAGACAATCACCATGGTGTTTCCATCCCCCACCACCCTTCCCCTTCCCAACTAGTCTCCTGTTATGATATCATCATCTTTCCCTCCAGTTTTGAAGTTATTATGAAGGCAGTGTCAGGCACTAGGAAGCAATTAACATCAAGGCCATTTTGGCTCTTACAATTTTTCTGCCACCTCCTCCTCAACAGACCCTGGGCCTCAGCAGGTATGGTACAGACATCCCAGTGCTGAACACTCCACTGTCACTCCTTCTCAACACTATGGTGTCTTCTGAGTTATCACAGTGGTCACTGCCATCTGAAAAGAGAAGCTTCTCTAGCCAAAAGTAAGAGTTCATTAATAAATGGGTATGCCGACTTTAAAAATAGCACTCATAAGGCAGCTTGGTGGGCATGATGTATGCCATTAGCCAGACAGCAGCAGGCATTCCTCCCCTAGGGCTCATGACCACTCACCCCGCAGGCTTTTGATGAGGTCTTCAGTACCAGGCACGCTTTCGTCCCATGAAGCAGGCCTCTCCAATCCAATTGGAGAGCAGTTGGTTTCCTCCAAAATAAATATGCTACTAATGCACCAGTTGGTTCGTTTGGCCAGTCTTTTTTTCTTCACTGTCCATAATTAGATACATTGAATGAGTAAATAATATGTTGGTATCCCCAATTTCCCTCTTTCCTGTCCCCAATCAGCTGAGTATCCTCCTCTGTGGGCAAACTGGATCAGTCCATGGGGTAGGAGGTTATGGACAGCCTAGGAGTCAACCCAGTTCCACAACCTTTTGTACGTTGTTACTAAGGGGATCAATGTCTTTGGATATTCTCCTCCACCATGGCTCTTACAATCTTTCTGCCCACTCTTCCATTCAGTTCCTTGAGTCATGGTGGGTTAGTATTAAGGCTGCTTTATTGTTGAGGTCTTAAGTGCCTCTGTACTACTGATTTAGGTTGTGTTGAAAATCGTTGGTGTATGTCTCGCTGGCTTATCCTGGGTTGACTGATTGGCTGTGGTTATAGGTCTCTTGCTTATCCTACCTCGCTCTTTGGGGTTCCCTGTGGATCCTCCACAGTGGGAAGATGGCAGCTATCGGCCTGCAGTTCGTTGGTAGGGTTGGAAGAGCCACAAATCCCTCACTAACTTCTGAAAAATACAAACAGAATCTCCATCAGAGAGTGAGAACAGTATAGGTTAACTGTGATACACATTTCTGAATTGGCTAGATTCTATTGTTAATAGCCTCTTTCTTTCTTTTTTTTGTTGTTTGAAAGGCATCTTTTTAAAAATATATATTTATTGTCCATAATGAGTTAAATTATTTAGTGGGCAAATAATGAGTTGTTATCCCCAATTCCCCAATTCCCCCCCTCCCCATCCCCGATCAGTTGGATATCCTCCTCCGTGGGCTGTCTGTATTAGTCCTTGTGGCAGGGGATCCTGGATAGCCTAGTACTCATCCCAGTCTTCCTGGCCCAAGTGTGTTGTTACTGAAGGGTGCATTGCCTCTGGACAGTCTCCCCACCAAATTTGGGTGCAACACAGTTCATAAAGGAAACCCTACTCAAAAATAAAGCAGAAATAGACTCTAATTCCATCATAGTAGGAGACTTTAATACACCTCTATCAGCTCTAGACAGATCAACCAAACAGAAGATCAGCAGGGACATAACGGAGCTTAATGATACCATTGACCAGCTGGGGGTTAACAGATATTTACAGAACGTTCTACCCCAAAGACACAGAATATACATTCTTCTCAGCAGCACATGGGACTTTTTCTAAAATGGCCTCTTTCTAAATCACTTGTAAATTTCTCTTTGGGGTCCCAAGATTTTGGTTCCCAGTGCATTTCACCCTGGGTACCCAGTTCCAGTTAAGTGCTCCCCATCACTGAATGGACTACTTGGCCAAATTAAAAGCTGTTGATTGCCTCCCCCAGGCTTTGTCTCCTCCATTGCACAAGTGCTCATTTCTTGGTTCACTGTTCTCTCCCAGTAGGCAGTGTGTTCAGCCTACTCATGGTGGCAAACTCAGTTTCATGTCGGTGGTCTCTGTTTACTCTAGCTGTCATTGACTAGCTTCCCCTTGCAGCTTATGCAGTGCCTTCCAGCACTACCATCTGGGGTCTGGTTACCGATCTGGACCTCACAGGGCCTCTCCATGCTGGTAGATGGCTTTCTGTGGTTTCTTCAGCAACAGGATCCTACCTCGGGCCTTGGGTGGGCATTCAAGAACTTTGACAGAATCCTGTCTTGTTTTTGGGACCTCATGGGTCACTTTGGTCAACAGCTCAGTCCCTCTACTAGGCATCTACCTGCAAGATAGATTACATCTCAGCATAGAGCCATCTACTATGTTTAAAGTAGCTCAATTCATAATAGCCAAGAATTGGAATCAACCAAAATGCCCATCCATGGAGGAATGGATAACAAATTGTGGTATTTTTACATGATAGAATTTTACTCAGCTGAAAGGAAAAATGACATATCAAAATTTAGAGAAAAATGGTTTGACTTGGAGATCTTACTAAGCGAACTCTCAAAAGATGGCCAGTCTTAAGGCTTTGAAGGCCCACTTCTGTTTATCATCATTGATGACTTTTCTCATTGACCTGCAGCCCAACTATGTGTTGTCTTCAGAAACAGGGTCCTACTATCTGGTTCTGGTGGTCAACCAAGAGCCTGATTCATTCTTTGTGGTATGACTATACTATGCCTTTCTTGGAAAGTTTCTTAGAAAACATGGGAATCCAACCTGAGATTCTTGCAGGCTCATCTGTAGTCATAAGCAATAAGAATATTTATACTAAATACTGATGAGTACTTGAATTTTGTGACATTTGAAAAATGTTTTCCATACAAGCTCATTTTTTGCTTGTGTGTGTTTGTATGTTTGTGGTCACAAGTGTGTGTGAGGCAAGTGGTCTTCCTTGGTCATTGTATACTTTATTTACGGAGGCAGTTAGTCTGTTCAGCTAGTTTGTTCTGTCTGTCCCTGGAGTCCAAGAGGCCACTAGATTGACTTAGCATTTAGGTGGCTACTGTGGATTTGAATTCAGGTTTTCACACTTGTGTCGACACAGTTTTACCCACCGATCTGTCTTCCAGCCCATATGTGTATTCTTTTCATTTCTTTTCTTTTCTTTCCTTTTAATTTTCTTTTCTTTTCTTTCTTCCTTTCTTCCTTCTTTCCTTCCTTCCTCCCTCCCTCCCTCCCTCTCTCTTTCTTTTTTTCTTTTTCTTTTTTGAAGTCAGCTCTTGCTCTAGCCCTGGCTGACATGGGATTCATTAAGTAGGCTGGCCTGAACTCATAACGTTCCTCTTACCTCTGGCTCTTGAGTGTTGGGATTAAAGGTGTGTGCCAACCAAGCCCAGATTTATTTTTTCATTTATTGTTAATTATTAGAAACACTGTATGAACAAGTCTTGTGATGGTACCCTGCGGCGAGCTCCTCGACCAGTGAGGAAGAACAACCACCACTCGAGGATTCTTCTCAAATCACACTTTATTGGAGAGCCTTTTGATTGAAGGGAGAGCAGGAAGCGAGAGGGGCCTAGCGCTAGAAGTCAGCTGCTTATATAGGGATTAAGGACACGGGTCGCCCCATGATTGGCTGATACCAACTTGCCACCACCAGGTGCCACGGGATTGGCTAGGGACAGTTATATAACTCGCACATGCGCAGAGCCAAAGGCACGTCTTTCTCAAAGCATTGCCTAATATGGAGTTGTTTACCACTTAGCTGCAAGGAAGTGGGCGCCATCTTGTAATGGCGATCGTC